>JADDOH010010438.1:0-44296 GCA_016648135.1 Agrypnia vestita
AAATTGTCACTGGTACAATCTCATATAATATAATAAAAAATTTATACATATAGTAGAACAATAAATGATCTAAGAGTGCTTTAATTTTGTATTCCAGTTTTCAACATTCTAAAAGAAATACACTCTTTCAAAATATTATTTTTTGTAAAAAATGTACCTACCTGATCGAACAAATTCCCATTGCTGAAAAGTATAAATATTGTTTCTATGTATTATTAATGGGAAATTCTTTAAGTTTTTAAGGGAATAATGTTAGATATGTTAACGTTTTAATTGAATTCATGCATTTAATACATAACTGCGACATTTTACAAAACGCTTGTTCAAGTAAATGCAATAACGTGAGAGACATAAAAATGGAGGTAGGTAGATATACTTTTGGGGCAGGTTTTGTGAAAAATTATGTGCGAAATAATTCGTAATAATTTCGTATTGTAACACAATGTACCTAAGTTGTGAGGTAGAAGGAAATCTAATAATAACGAATTCAATCAAATAACAAATAATCACAAAGATCATACATAACCTAGAAGGAACTGTGCAATTTCAACGAGATTTGATCGCTTGCATGGCTCGTTACAAGGATCTCGCGAAAGATCAATCATAGAGATCAATAAATAAATTTTTGTTCGAAACGAAAGATTTGTAAATTTGATACAAAATAGTACAGTACCCTTGGATATCTCGAGTGATTTATACCAAACGAGCATAATAATGAATAATTGTTTTGACATCCTGGACTGATTTTTATACAATGAAACCTATCTTAATTTTTGATCTTTTGATTTTAATTTTATGAAATTTATGTGATTATTTTTAAATATTTATTCCAAGTTTTCATACCATATGTATAGCGGCACGCTACCGTCATCTATGAAAATAAATAAAAACATACAATTGACCAAACAAATTTCTAAATAAAAAGGCGTATGTTGATGATATACGGTACCTACCTAGTGCGGCAAAATTCAATAATAAATAAAGGCGCATACACTTTTTTTTAGTTGTATTTACTAATTAATAAATATATAGGTATTAGCTTTTTTAAATTTTTATGTTAATTTCTATTACAGCTAATTTGATAATTTTAATTGTGAGATGTCAAATGTCACACACATCATATGCGACTACTGTAAGGCTCGCTCGTTTTTTTATTTCTTTATTTTACCATTTTATTCACATAGTTTTTATGTATACAGTACTTCCTGGAATGTTTGCACTGTGTTAAAATAGAATTTGGTGTATAATCTAATTTGTTCATCTCATTTGACATAGAACTGTGTCAGTAAATTGTAATATCACGGTAAAATGCGTTTTCATAAAAATTAATGCAGAAAGCATAATTATAAATTGTTTACCATGATGCACCCTGTGATGTTTGGGAGTATTGAAGATGTACTCCAGGGGTCCGAGGGTAGTCACCGTCTTAGTGTGGATCCAAAACTGGTACAGCAGCGAGAACTGCTGGTGCGTGAGGAAGTGAGCCGGAGGGATGATCACGGCGAGGGGGAGATAGAAGATCTGTAATCAAAATATAGTTAATTAAATATTTCAACCATCACACGTCACTCACAGTCATAAGTTAACAATTACTATCTAGACTAGGGATTGTAATTAGAATAGGGTTAGTAAAATTCAAATTAATTAAATAAAAATACGATGTATCAATTAGAAAGATGTACAAAAAAGATTTCTCTATGTGCGATGGCTGTGTCAGGACAGAAGAACATGGCGGCTCTATTATCTATGCACGCCCCCAAAAATAAGACATGGCAGCCAGCTGTCAGTAAAAAGATTTCACTAATGAACACATTTAATAATAACTTAATATTTATAATAACTTATTTATTTTTATGTGGTAGTTGTATGTAAGCAATACGTTCATTATATCGATAAGACAGACACTATAAAGGCTTATATATAAGTACTCTTATATCAGCATGAATTTACTGCCTACTACTATTTTTTTAAATAATTATGTATGTATTATTCTGTTTACTAAATACTCCGCTTCTTTTGTAATTACAATGTATCTTAAGTATTAATATAAATAAATTGAAATTAAAAAGGAAAAGAGAAGTAATGAACCAGCTGAACCGTACGAATTAAGTATCCCGGTTTAGTTACCATGTACCAAACGATTTAATGATATAACCCACCCTGGAATATTTATTGTAAGAAAGTTATTGATATAACCTTCCATTATAATCCCCGTAGAAAATACTTTCATCATCACGCCCGTGCTACTTAACTAGGGGATGTCAAATAGTATTTTGCATAGTGCCGATCTCAGGTACTTGGCGTTACAAAGGTACGGGCAGACACTAAGCAGGTACTCCAGCCCAGAAGTGTCAAACTTGATAACCGAGCGCACTTCTGATTTCTAAAGAGTCAGCAGCCGAGTTCTAATAAGCCCTTCAGAAACCTGCGCCCGGCTTTTGAACGCGTAACTAGGTTGCGATAATAATGTGTATTCAGCTCTTTACTAAGGTCTAGAGATCAACGTAGTCAAATCAAGTAACACAAGATATCATGAAATTTATAATAATTTTGAAAAGCATTATTTCGGGCTACAGATAATACAGATCAAAGTTACACAACAAATGTTAAAATTGAGCAGTCAATAATACTGAGAAAATGAATAACCTATTTGCACGTTGTGCTTAGTCATCGACCTGCTGATGTAGTTAGTTCTTCTTCTCTTATATCTTTCACTGCTGCCCACAGTTCGTATAGTTTTCCATTCCACAGTTTCAAAATTTGCGCGTACCTATCTCAAACCGTCTTCAATACCTTCACTGTCTTAAATGTTCAGAGAAGATTGAATATAAGCTGTATATCACAATTTTCAAAGCTTTTCACACCATGCCTCCCGATATATTACCGACTTCTGCATTCCATTTGATGCAAATAATAGTCGGCTAACACTTCGCTCAACATCAATATCTAATTAGTTTAGTAATTAACTATTCAACTAATTTTGAGTTGAATGTTGAGTCAAAAAGGATTTGGTTATTTATAATATTAAATTGGCTATTAACACTTTTTCTTATTTCTGGATTTATACAAAATGTTTTCTTATTATGAATATAATGCCTTGTACATAGTGCACATGTACTCTTTTGCGTTATTTAATATGTGATTTTAAGGTTAATTAGTCCTTCGCCGTCTAGTTCCCTCCCCAAATGACGTCTATCCCTCGGTGGGTGTGGACCCCACCCCACCCCACCCACATGACAAAGAGGATCCCTTAGGTACAATAATTACTCTCAGAGTCCCTTTGAGCCCGACACAATTTCGTCTGCTCTTTTCCGTGCCCGAGTGGATCTCACTTTTACTCTAACATTTTTCCATTGAACAAACAGAATCTTTAAAAATCGCCGCAATATAAATAGGGAGTTATGTAACATAATTCGGAATTTTACAAAATCGAATTTATAGTTTTAGTCATTGTTTCGCAATATAACTCACCAATAACACGGATGCTAGACGATATTCTTCGTTGTATGAACATACCTGAATTGAAATATTTAGACTTTGTGTCAGTGTGCTTAATTGTTAATTTTAGTTTTTCTTATTATTGTTTTTTTTGCTTCAGTTTTATACTTACTAATTTTCTTTTAATTTTTTTATTATAATAGTTTTTCAAAAAGTGTTTTTTCTTGTTATCGTTTATTTTTATTCTGATGATTAATTATTTTTAAGAATGTGTTTTTACTCATCATTGCTTATATATACAGGGTCTTACAGCTAGTAGCAAAAACTTTAAAAAAATCAATTTTCAAGGTTTTTATCATTTTACACGACTTATATTAAAGCGAATGAATTTTTCATCGATACAAGTTACTGTAATGGCAGCTCAACTTTTTGCAAAAACTAAATCAGAAATATTGAAAAAAAATACCATCTTTGATATTACATATCTCCATAACTATTAATATTAATTCGATCATGGTTGCTTGAACATTTTCTACTCATTATCTGAGCATATCAAAACCAGTAAAGTTTTTATTACATTCTGTGTATATTTTTGAAAGTGATTTAAAATTGTTTATTTTTTAAAATAATGTTGAACTTTTTTTGCTATTTTGTTTTTATTTAGAAAAAAACATATTTTTCTTTACTATCGTTTATCGTTAAAAAGATGATGTGTGAGGTATGTATAAGATACCTTTACTTTATATATAAATAAATAGTAAAATCGTTTACTCTACTCAGTGTACGCGCAGCTGACAATCCGGGTAAATGTAAATGCGGCAAGCGGAATCTTTGTTTATCGTCTGATTTCAGCTAGTCAAAAGAATGTAATGAATTTTGAGGTGACGTTACGGTTATTTTTATGTTCTAAGGCCTGAATTTAAAGTAAATACTTAGATGATTTAAGGTTAAGGTATGCCTTAAAAGTGTTATTTAAAAAATTACGCTTAAAATTATTCACAATATTTCACTTTCGATTACCCTAAATGGGATTCCGTTATTTTAATCATAACAAATTATTAATATCATAACAAACAAATATGTTGGCAGAAATTACCCTTAAATATTTTACCCGAAGTATCTCATTAATTTCTCTCTCTGGTGCTTATTTATTATTTTATATTTCCACTCGGTCATTAGAAAGACACGACCATTCCTCACCTCTGAACTCTTAAATCGCTTCCCTCTACGCGAGGCAAACAAACGTGCTTGGGAGTTAAATTTTTTATCAAAAGATACGGACCTTTCAAAGGATATATTTTAGTAGAAATTCTCAACCTTGAGCAACAGCATGCGGGGAAGTAAGAAAATCTAGAACCTCTCGAGAAATTACTCAAGAATTTCTTCGAGAATTTCTTAAAGGGAATCAAGTCAATTTTTCTCCACACATATATTTTTGAAGATAATAATTTTTTGGCTCATTCAGGGTAAAAAAATATTGTAACGGAAACGTAACATGTAGCGGAAATGCAATACCAGAACTTATGACACCATATTGAAATGTTGTCAGATTCTGTTTACATGCAAGTTCAAGAATGTTTCGATCGTTTTTTAATAAAGTTTTTGTTTGTTCCAATTGCTTTAAATATTCGAGGTTAAATTTCTCCAAGAGTAGCTGGAGAGTAGTTGGTAGAGCGGTCATGACGCTCGCCTAGTGGTCTGGTGGCCGGTGGTTTGAACCACATTCGAGAACACCAGCAAGTTAGTCCTATTTTCATCGAATAAGCATTTATTTCTTTATACAAGCTTATTTTGAGAATTGTAAGTATATTGATGCGACATGCATTCCGTATTTGCGCCTCTATTTAATAAAAAATCATTTCATGAAACTCGATAAAGTTAACGACAATGATGAGTTTAGAATTTTAGATCTCAATACTGTGAGCATAATTTTATTTATTTATTTACGCTTCAACAGGCCAAGAGGCCCAATTGCAGTAACGCATTACAAAACACCCAGGCTTGAGTAAATCACATAGATCAATTGTGACCTCACCGGGAATAGAACCCGGAACCCTCAGTGTGAGAAGCCAGTGTCATACCCAGTCATATATATTATACATTATTAATTCATATTTTGTTTTTATTTTAGTTTTTAAGGATAACTTCTACCGCGCGTACATGAGTGCACGCACGAATTTTTTTAAAATTATTTATATATGAAAAATTATTTTCTGTACGCTTGTTAAAATTATTAAAAGTATTTTTTACGTAATGAAGTTGATGAGTATGGTTGTATGAATAATTGGATTTGACTTATTATTTTCAGACCAAGTTAGCTGAAGAAAATCGTATTATTTTAATGTTACCCACGTCACTTCACAAGCGAGGAGTCATAGGGCCTTAAGAAAATAAATGGAGAAAGGGATCTTCTTCCTTAACTTATAAAGATCGCATATTTATTCAAATATATCGTGCAACGTAATACGATAATGATAAGACAATATATAATGTAATATATATATATATATATACGAATATAGAGTACAATTATATTGACAGATAAACTAATATCAAATGAGGGCTATAAAAGCAAAGGCAGCAATATCCAAAAAAAAAAATTTAAATGTTCTGAATGCAATAAGTTAGGATTATTTATATAGAATGGACTGAATTCTAGATTTATGTATCTATCCCTTCCAAAATAATATTTCCTATAAATTTATGGGCTATACTTTCCATAAAATCTCGAATTCAGAACATTCCTAGTTAGTAATCCTCGATGACTTTATTCATTTTTTTAAGGATATTGCTACCTTTACTTTTATACCCCTCAAATAATCTTAGATTATTTAATATTTATAAATTCGTTGAAATTTTGATTTTGAAATTGAACTGAAATTGAAATGAAAATTAAGTAAATTTGAAATTATTTATTTATAAATATTAGTATTTCGTAAAATAGAAGAGCCCAATTTGAATTTTGCTAAATTTTTTTTCATTTATCGTCATATGTAATTATTATAATATTTTAGCCATTACATATTATTGTTTAAGTAAAGTTATTTCTTAAGCCATAAGAGCCCAATTTGACTTTTGGTTAATTTTTTTTCATTTATCGTCTTCTGTAATTATAATAATATTTTAGCCATTGTTGTTTATTGTTTAATATTGTTTATTGTTTTAAACATTATTGTTTAAGTAAAGTTATTTTTAAAGCCACGAGGCCAAATAATTGTAGTGAATCGCATAAAAAAACACCTAGGTTAGAGAAAATACACAGATTGTGATCTCATCTCATAGGGAATTGAACCCGAATCCCCGACATTAACAATCCACTGTATGATGGTTGCCGCAAGTTTTTGAAAGGTTGGGTAAGATTATTATTACGTACTGATATTTTTTTTTAAATACTGAAATAAATAAAAAATACAAGCCTTACTTAATCGAACCCGTAGATTTCAATTTAAATATTTCTTTTGCAGAGGATCTCATTAAGTAATTCACCGTATACCTATCTATTACACATAAAGGTTTCTGTGGACATAATGTTTCTCGTAGTTAGGTACAATGAAATTAAATCAAACTATTCCGAAAATCTAGCTCTTATTAGTACGTTAACTTTACCCTGATCTATTTTGTTTTGAAACTGTTGTTTTTCAAAAATATTAACCATTATTATTCCTAACATTGTATCTAGAGAAAAAAATTAAACAACCCTTAAATAAAGACAAACTTATTTGCTGAAACTTTTGAAGTATTCGACGATATTCTTAAATATTCAAGTTTAATGTTTCAGGTTATTATTGTGGTGATAGAGGCTCGCGGCGTGTCTAGCCGTACGCATCGAGCTAGCACCCACCCCTCAGAGGCTCGATGCGACTAACTAGGCACCGGTTACCCGCAAGCGCAACCACTCTTTTGCCGAATGCCGTAGCTATCGCACGCACTATTTTCTCTATGCAACGCCAACTTTTTAATCTTGTGTCAATAAATGAACATTCTCAATCGTGAGTATAATTCACATCCTGTATTCATATACCTATCCCGCCTCTGCTGACATATTCTCATACATTAAACGCGAACTCATACAATACACGACATGTGCCAACACGAAAGATATGTCTCTGGGCGAGTGGACATGTTCTCCTTCTCAAAACACGTACCCATCACAACTAATCCATTAAACTGGTGTCGTAATCTCACCAGAATAGTGAATAAGTGTATAATTTTGGTTCAAATAAAATTTTACTCACAAATCCGCACCAACTTTGTAGAATGGACTGGCGCAGTCCAACCGCAAGATTGTACTCCTCAGAACTGTGATGAACCTGGTGCTGGGCCCAAAGTATGTGGACTTCTGTGTTGAAAAGAAAAATAATTTTATAAATATTAACAGAAATATCACATTTTGTCATATTTTCGATACGACTCCATTTTGGTCAGAATGGATGCATAATATGTGTTATATAAAATAAAATATATTTTTGAATTAATTTTTGCGTGAGGGGATAGCTGGATTTATATAAGAGAAGTGGGGGAAAAAATTGTCAAGGGACATTGAAATGGGAAATTTATTGATTAATGGGATTTCTTAAAATTCAATTGGAAACTAATTGTATTATTAGGCTTAGTTTTTAGAGATTTTTGATTTTTTGATCACTCACCTACGGCTTATTTACAAAATAAAATTTCAATGCCATCTTATTTTTATAATGTTTAACCTATTTCTAAGAGCTTATTAGAGAATTCTGAAAAATTATTTTTACTAAGGCATAGTAATATTGTTTTTTCTTTTTTGATTAAAAATAATAAAATGGATGTCAATGGATGTCATGCGGTAGCTCAGAAACTTCATGGGAACTTAGGACAGGAGTCGAAGTTTAAATCTAATAAATCCTTTATTCTCTCAACCAGGATGAAGAGCTGCCAAAAACCATAATTATTAGATATCTATATCTTTCGAGTTATCTTTGCTGCGCCAAAAAAAAGGGCGCGTTAATCTCGAACATCTATGTTCCAAATGTTAAATTTCGTTTATATAGTATAATTTTTTGTACAAGTACTTTTTTCATGATTGCTATAACTTTTTACTTTTCAATTTTTGATAATCTTCATGTGGATTTTGAATGGACGATCCCAGGATTGTAAGAACATATTATGTTACGCTTAATTTTAAAAGCACGTACATTTACATGTCTCCAACTGACGTAACCGTTGATGGTGAATGCCGAAATCCTAATTTGGTCTCTAAAATGGGGAGGCCAACATCCAGCTTTGACAAAAGATTATATCATATAAATCCCTAAATCTTGCACAACATTTTATTTTTGAAAACTCTGCGCTTTTCTCTATATTTTTATTTATTGACAACTTTTCAATTTATTTGTTATTCTTCAACGTTTTTTCTTGCGCTAAGGTAAAAGACCAAACTGTTGTTTATAAATAAATACAATTTGAATCTTAAATTCTGTGACCAAAACATTTACAATTGCAATTTCAATAAAATGGATTATTTCTAGTTTATATAAGTTTCGGTTGATTTAGTAAAATAATAATTCATTTTATTTGCTTTAAAATAAAAAATTAAAATAAGTTTATTTTATATTAAAATATGAGTAGGCACTATGTGGACAAACTGATCCCTGGATGGAAAACAAAGCATTTGGATTGATGATGGTTGGGAGTTCAAACCGTTTCATATTTAATTATATTAATGGTATGTTGGAAAAGATTGATGTGTCACTCCATCTAGACTACGAGATGATTTATGGGACTGAAAATTTTCATATATTTGATTTAGGAATACCATAAATTTCTCACTTTTTGATGAGGATATGGTATTTTAGGACTTCATATTTTTGTTTTACTGGTGCTTAGTTAATTCTGTTGACAAATTACATAAGGTAAAGGAATTGATTATATTACGTAAGTGCTTATATGTAGTCTAATTACGTTTTGCTTCTTTACGCACATAGATATTCAAACAAATCCGCTCACAATACAATTGTAAATAATACTGTATTAGTAAATAAAAAAATCAGAGAAAGAACGTTTCCAAAGCGGGGATTAAAACAGAGTCAAAGCTTTTCGTCTCCTTTGGACTTGCCTATTACACTATTATAGTGGGCACGTGGCCGTCTAAGAATTACAGAAAAATACACTTAAATATTTATTTTATTTAAATTTAAAACTTATTTATAAACAATAATATTTTGATCCATATCCACGGCATGAGAGAATGAGATAAATATCATTAGTGTGAGCACGCGCCGACATCTTTATCCGGAGACAAACTCAGAGATCGGCTTGAGATTAGTAGAAAGAGACAAAAACTTAAACCCGTGCACACAAACGTCATACAGTACCTTTCAATATTCTGGAAAATTAGACAAACAGATGTCATTTAATTACAAAGTTTTCTGTGTCAATGGTCAACAAACTGACTTTTGACGTTTGACCAGTGTAAAGTAAAGACAGACTCATTTTTTTTTTGTTTTATGAACTAATAAACCAATTTACAAAAGAATTGGTAACTGTAAATGATACTTATGACATAAAACACAAATTTTAACTTTCATTGTACATGGCTTGTCTAAAATACTTAGTAGAATCCTACCTTAATTAGGAGTAGGTATAAAATAGTCTAACATCTGATTTGACATGAATAATTTCTAGAAATTATAAGACTGTATAGAAACTATTGATATAAAGGCGATTATTCTTACAGTGTTCTCTATCTGACGAGGCTATTAAACTGTGTTATTTTTACAAAATGAATACATTAATAATGTGTAAAAATCATAAAATAATTATTATTTCATCCCTAATATAATATTTTTATAAAATTATTGTAGTTTTTGAACTGTGATATTCAATTGTAAAAATTATCTTATATAATAATCATATCCAATCGAGCCTGAAATTAACTATTTAAAAATCAAAACATGTACGAGGTTTTATCCACTCCCGGGGTACCGGTATAAGGGTTCCAACTTCCAACCCTTAACAGAACTGATCCAGTCAAGCGTTCGTTAATGAAGTCAAAGCGGCTAAAGGCCGAATATACCTCGGGGTCATGATGAAGGCTGTCCGGATTTTTTTTAATATTATGAATGAATTAAAAATTATGTGGCAATACACCAAAAGCCACTGCACTTTTTATTTTATTTTGGCGTGCATATTTCACTTCGAAACCTCAGTCCAATAATTGTGTTCACAAACATTAATATGCTTTAGTTTTAATGATTTTAAAAAGAATACTATTCTAAGACCATCGTCAAACAAAAATATTGTGAAACGCTAGCAAAAACAAATGAAACAATTGAAATTAAAGTTTCATTAATCAACTAATATCACCATTTTGGTACCGCTAATACCACCCGACGCTTACGTATAATCACCAGATATGGATGCTAAACGAATGAACACGCTCTAGAGTCCAAGCGGACGAAATGTAGTACTTGGGAGGAGTGCAGGGGTTACGAAATGGGATCAAATAAGAAACTCGACGATCCGAGACTATCTAAACATTGAACCACTGCTACTCTTCATAGAAAAATCACAATTGAGGTGGCTTGGGCGCGTACTAATTGTGAATGTGAATGTCTGATGACCGAATTCCTAGGAAAATACTGATTCCTGAGGGGAGATGTCCAGTGGACCGCCCCAGACAACTCCAGAAACTGTGTGAGGAAAGAATAGGACTACAATGGACGGAGGCCGCACAATCAGCGGCAAGACTGAGAAAAATGAAGGCGCCAAGGAAGAAGATAAGATATCGACGAATAGGACAAGGAAAGAAGATGAGATGAGATGAACTAATATCACTGGACACGAATTTTATCGGAGCATTGTTCTTTAATTCCCACTAATTTTGTAATTCACATTATCCATACATCGCTTATTTTTCGTCTCTGGTCAATTCGCATGGGTTCGCTTTTATTTGTTTGTTCAGCACGATGCTGTTTGTTTATAAGCCCCACTGTTCTAGATGCTTCGCGAATCCAATCTCTCCACATCTCTAGTGATTTATAATTTATTATAAAACGTGTATAGTGCTATATAATTTATTCTTCATTACGTACTCTTTTGGACTCTCATGACAATTTATATTTAATACTTTGTAGAACAACCTCTGTAATATTATCTGAATTTGTCAATATATCTAAAATATATATTTGTTTAATTATTTTAAAATGTATCTTTTAATAGTTAGTGACGTCAAAAAAATGAAATGTTAAAAAAGAGTGAAAATAGAAATGAACGATTTTTAATGTTTAATATGGGAACTGTTAACCGTCGTAGAACCTTATATTTGAATCTAATCTAAATATAAAAAATCTTTGTCTATCTGTCCGTAATTTTCACTGGAATGGAGTTTAAATTACAACGTTAGATAATTAGAGTGTGATACGCAATCAGCGCGCAACACGCAATGGCTCAAGCAATACGCAAAGGCGTACGGCTAGTTCTATATCATATATCAGTGATTTTGAACTAATAAACCCGTCACTGCCTTGGAATAGCAAATTCGACTATTATAACTATTATATAACTTTATCATAAATTAATTATGGTTTCTGCGAGATTTATGATATCCTTGCTAGTTTTAAATTAATATCAATAATAATAATCTTTCAAGAATTTCTTAAACTACCTATTAAGAAAATATATATATATATATATAACACGAATTGCTATATATAATAAACATACAATATATTTGTATATAATGAATAAAAAAAATGCTGTAAAAAGTGTTCACTATGACTGTATTATATTTAAATAATAAATTTATTTAACAGTATCTAAAGTTCAAAATATCCACCCCTAGAATAACATAACACACAGAGCAGGAAGGCAGAAAATTAAATTAAAAATGCAAAGCCAATTAATACACCAATCAAAACGCAATTTCTCCAGCAGCAGGATGAAAGATGAAAACATTTTAACGAGAAAAAGAGAATTTTTCTCCCTTGGGGAAATTCTGTTATCAAATGAATCTAAGTACTTACAATTGTGGTGGTTGGTTATTTCTGTCGCTTAACTGTGCACTTAACGACCGAAGAAGGTCGGCAAAAGCAAAAATGTTTTTATTTATTTAAAATGTAAAAAGTACTTACTGGGGTTTGACCTTACACAGATTTTTAAACACATTGAAAATGAGCTAACTGAAGAGGAACGAAAGAAGACCGTTCAAATGTGATCACTTAGGCGCAAATTTGCTAATCCTTTTATGATAGGGTGAATAAATGAACAAAAAAGGAATGAATGTTTGATATATTAGCTTAGCGAATAGGATTATAAATGGGTCGTGTGAAATTAATAAATTAATGAGTAATAAATTAATGCCTTCACGAGTCTCAAAATGTATTAATACGGATGATAAATGTATTAATATGGGTATACCTACCTTTAAAAAATATATTTAACAGACTCAATTTATTTATTTTTTATATAAAATAGGTATATCCATTTTAGATTGTTGATTTCTATTTAAAAAATACATACCTTATCTAGCTGGGAGAATACATATTAAGGATTTTTCAGTTACATTTGGTTAAATTATTCATAAGAATCAATCATGAGACACAATATTTTCAACAAAACACATCTTTGCACATTAAATATGAATTTATTTTTATGAGCATTTTTTTTAATAAATAATATTAATTTGTTTTTATTACTACTTACTAAAAATTATTAAAAAATGTGTTAAATTATCACGCCCAGTAAATGGGTTTTCAATTATATTATATTCATATTACATCAAGTCTTGAGTATATGTTATACGTGATAAACGTGATGAGTATAATTGAAATGTCTGATTTGACGCATTTCAAAGCACATATCAATCACGAAACAGAGCTGTCAATTTCAGGAGCATCAGTCGACGTGAACAAACTACGTAGTGTTCACCAATCCAACGAGTTAACTTCTCGTCTAAAAGTCTTCCCGAAGATCTAGATATTTACAAGATCTACGATTCTAAGATTTAAAAGTCCATCAGCAATACGTTAGTAGAACGTTAGCAATGAAGGATATTATATCAAAGTCAAAAAAGATGTCAGTGGAAGAAGACACATTGAGAGGCGTTTGGAACAATTTCCACCTTCGTCTCTATCATGTTCATATAGCTGGTAATTTTAAAATCGTAGGCTCAAATTTAGATTAATTACAAAAAATGCAGACTGTATTCGGGAACATGGCCGTAGGGTTGTGATAGGGAGGTTACAGTTCATAAATGATAAGATTTTGATAAATAAATGGGGTTATCTATTATTAAAAGTTGTTAAAGGTATCAATTTATTTCTTCTGTGTTATACTAATTAAGTATGTATAGTGTTAATCGTTTTAAATCCGGTTTTAACCCTTATAATAGCATGCATTTTCTGGGGACTATTCATTTTTTATTATTTTTTATTATACATATTTGTAATTACTCTGTTTTTACGTGTCTTAATGATTGATATATGGTGTGTGTGTATGTGTGTGTGTATTCCAGAGACAGTAAATCAAGAAAATACCTATTGACAAGCGAGAAGTTTTCTAGTCCGAACCTGTTCATCGCGACGCAATCGCACCTGGATCAGTCGCGTTTTGGCAGGTATCAAAAGTCATAGAACCGGGCAAACCGAACAAACTGTGAATCTATGTATATGATAGACAACAAAATGAAGCATAGACAGTGTGCAAAGGTGTCAGGTTTTTGAAAATAGCCCGAATCGATTTTAGAAATATATCAAATTACAAAAATAGATAAAGTCTCCATTTTATCCGACCTGCTAGCCTCGTTTAGGCCGATGCTGCTCGGTATCAATAAACATTACTGCAGGCCGTCCCTTGTAATTGGATTCTGAATTGCTTAAAAGCAATTTGCTGTTGGAGACACTACCGTTCTAAACAATTCTAGAGTGTTCTGCGGAGACTGTTAGTGTACGAGTTTCCTCACATGTTTTGTATATACCTCGATTTATCTATGTGCGAGTGAGATATTTTAAATAGCATATGTATGAGAAAACTAGGTAGCAGAAGTAGACTTCGTACAAAGCATTACCTCGGAATGATTTTAAAATTCTAATATTTATCTAAATATTGATGGTTATTTAGGCTAAGCTTTCTGGATCCAGACCATTTAGGCACCCAATTATTATATTGATAATCTAATTTATTCCAAGAAGGCAAGAAATAAGATATTCTATGGAAATTCGTGAATATGATTTTTTATGGTAGTTAAAAACCAAGGCATGACAGGACTTTAACATTTCTCACGTTGATATTGTTAAATTGTAAAATATTTTGAATCATCTCTGTTACATCCTGTATATAACTTAAGCCAATTAGAAAAATATTTCTCATTTAAGGGCATAAATGTTGAAAAAACTTCGTAATCTTTGTCATTAGCAAACTTTTATGTGGAATTCAGAGATTCATTTTGTATAAATGTTCTAAGGGAGGAAATGAAAAAACTTAAATTTTATTTATTTCACTGCGTTTGACATTTAAGAGTACGAGCAATATAAAGAGATCATTTTGAATTAGTGTTTATATACGAAAAAAATCTATATTATAATTATTTAATTTTCATTATGTAAAAGATTTTTTTTAAAAACTGGAATATAATTTTTACGAATAATTTTTTTTTTAAATACATAATTTAAACAGAAGAATAATAATCTTTTAGTGTAGTTTAGCTTTAGCAATGATGTAAAACATTATGAAATTTATGTAATAAAAATTTTTAAAATACAACAAATTTAAAAATTAGTGTTTATTTAAAAAAAAATTAATGAAATTCGAAACCTTTTAGAATAAAAAAAAAATAATATTAAGACAGGATGGTCAATAAAAGCTTATATTTGCTAAGAAAATTGTTTGTTATTTATTAATAACATTTTATTTATTAAAAAATGTAACATTCGATAAAAGGTAAAATAAGTAACATGAAAATAGTCAGAATATTTAAATCGTAGAATAAATTCAATAAAAGTGGTTATATTGAAAGTACAGGTATACATTAAAAATAATATTGTTTAATACTCTACTTCATAAATATAGAGATATTCTTACCAGTGGTGACTATATATATACATATATATTATATACATATATACATAGTCTCTGTAAATATTTGAAAGAAGACAGATAAAGAATATATATAAAACTTTAAAAAAAATTGATAATATTTGAATATCCTTACGGTGGAATTCGTAAACGTTGCATTGTATAAAGTGGTCACTTAAGCCTGCGCACACAGGTCATATACTCTGTGGCCACCCTATAAAGACTTCCATACACGTATCACATGTAAATATAATTTATCTTAATTTTACCTGCATTTTAAAAAAAATGCATGTACAGACATGCATTTTATAAAAACTCATACAAAAAAATCTACATCGATGCATATTTTAGGCTCAAACATCGCCAAAATTCTGAACATACATTTACAAACAACTAAAGCGGATTGAAAAACAAAAACGGCTTTTCACTCCAATTACTAGCCAGTCCACAGACAGCGCTTTCCATTCATCTCTCACGCGTGGGCGGCGAATTGTACCATTTTCGCCCCGAGCTTTTATTTAAACCTAATTCTTTGGTACATTCATTTGACGTGCTGTCATAAAGGCAGCTCATTAATAATATCCCGAAAAATATTCTCGGTGAATGAAAAAATTTGGTAAAAACAACATTTATAATTCGCATGAAATTCAGTAATCATTCACTGCACACGGTTTCGCGTTTCCAGCGTATTTGTATCTTATTATTTTTAAAATCTTTCAATTTACCTATCTATATAAAATTTGTTATAGATCTTTTTTATTTAAAAAAAGATATATTGCGCTGCATCAAAAACATTCGAAATCACCAATTTCAAGTTGCTAACCGAAAGAGAATTATTATTACGCGGCAAACTGCGTTTCATGTTGCGTTGGTGGGAAGTCGACTAGAAACCGCAGGAGACGGGAAGCGTGCCACCGGGGGCCGCGCTGCCACACAAAAATATTGTTCGTGGACTGCACCGGCGCGCCCCACCCCTTTCTCCAGGCTGATGGAACAGCTAGAAGAAGGAACCGTCGGGCTCCCTGAGGCGGCAGTTCAGATTTTGTCCCTTAGCAGTCAACACGCGATTGTGTTAAAGCGGATATTAATCACGAATAAAAGTACCCAGATCGCGCTATCATTATTTCGATCGGTTCCTAAATGTTACAAGTCGTTTCACTTGACTAGTGTTGGAAATGTTTTAAAACACAGTTAAGCTTTCCAGCAGGGGTCGGGATGCCGCGCTTCTTATACCGTCCGCCGCTCGACCAATAATTATTCCCGCCACCTGTAACTCCCGATCTAATAGTGCCGCGTGTTCGGGTATATCTATTTTCAAGTAGGAAAATATCCTTGTATCAAGTGTTATCTTTTATTTTTATTCACCAGAACTTTGCGTAAGGTGTTCCTCAGTGAACTCACTTCGGTTGAACCTGTTTATAAGCTGAAGATAACTATTGATAAGACAATTAATTATAGATTCTTAATTTTAAGGAGGTTCCAACCCACTAGTAGCCTAATTATTGATAAGACAGTTAATTATAGATTAATAATTCTAAGAGAGGTTCGAACCTAGTGGTAGCCTTTGTTATTATGTCACGGTCTAACTGTTCACCTAGAACTAGTTATGTGAAAGTTTATATTTATATTGATGGCCAATTTGAGCCTTTACCTTCTTGTATAAGCCCGTTATCTCAATTGTCAAATTAACCTGTTAATTGTTACTTTATTGACATTATGATATTATTGATATTGACAATCTGACTATTACCCTCGATTCTTTATGTCAATAAACGTCATGGTAAATTTAACCTGTTTTTCTAACTTCATCCCTGTGTGTACTATATTCTAACGCTTGACCAGTCTGAGATCTGACCCGTAGACTCCTGATTTGGTTATAATACCGACAGAGCAGTCGCAAAGGCAAACCCTTATTATATTGTTTAGCTATTGGGTAACGGCTTGCGAACGGCGACCCCACCTGCTCCCTCACGGACGCTGTACAACGTGATCGGAGGGGTTGGACAGTTAGAACGTGTCAAACTTGTTTGGCATATGAGATGACAAGTACGTCATCGGCAACCCCTCACGTCACGTAACGAAAGGTTTGTATATCAAAAGCTCGAGAACCAGCCGCCGCTAGCTGACTGTTGCCCACAATTTACAAATAAATTTAAGTAGAAAAACCCTTTTTACACATTGCTTTATACATAAATATCATATCACAGGCTCGATCATAAATAATAATTATTTAATTCAAATGCAATTGATAACTACCCAGTAGGAAGTAGGCAGAGAGAATAGACTGCCAAATATGGCACTCCACCAGGGCCTGCGCACTTTATCCATAAAGTTTCGATTCCATTATGTTGGCATCAATTCGTGTTTGGGTTTTTTTTTAAATTTCATTTTTTGGCGGTTCTAATATGGTGTCAGTACGTACCTACCCTTACCTACTATTTTAACAATTTATTATTGTAGTGGTATTAATGTTGTTTTCGCAAAATTTTCAAATTGGTAACATTGTTCACAATTGTTCATACATAGTTCATACGTGCACTCCACTCTGGTCTCATTCACTTTTATATAACACTCTTCTTCACGCAACAGTCATCGGTTGTGGAAGCCTTTAATAGGGCTTTCTTCCATAATTTGGTTCACCTAATTATGTCAGATGTGTCACTTTGTTTCTGATGCCATCTTGTTATAAGTAATTGAACATTTTAAGTAATTGAAGATTAAAATACACAACGTAAAGAGATTTAAAATTCTTAGATAATTTGATATATCAACTTAATTAAATTATGTATCTAATGTGGGGTATAAAAGCAAAGGCTACAAATATCAAAAAAAAAAATTGAAATGTTTTGAATGCAGTCACCGAGGATTACTAATATCAAATAAACTAAATTCCAGATTTTATCTATCTACCCCTTCCAAAATTATCTTTAAAATTATCTTCTCGATGACTGCATTCAATTTTTTGGCCATTACCTTTGTCTTTAGGCCCCACAAGTGACACTTGTTAAACCTTTTTTACAGTTATTCACTCAACATTTATTTATCCCGATGGGAGTCATACGGGTTTGAATATCAATAAATCCTTTACATATACTCTGAGAGAAATCGAATACCAATATGTCGTGCGCTACGTTATTAATATTAGATAGGTACAAAAGCCTTCGACAAAAAATTGTATAACTCTCGAGAATCAAAAGTTAAAAGTTTATTAAAAATTCTACGTTATACAGAAGATATTCAATAATTTACTAAGTATTAAATATCTTCTGCTGTAGAACAATAGCTGCTTTGCTAGATACTTTTATTAGTATAATTAGAATACTTGTATTTCCTTAGGAATATTTAATATAATAGGATTATATAATATCCATGTAGCTCTTTTCAATTTAGGGGAGAAAAAAATGTACATTATCTTAATTACGGATGTAATATACAAACAATGTTTTATTACACAATATATGAAAACCTCACTCATCTATCCTACCTGAAGGTCTAAAATTTCTCAGACGCAAAATAACAAAATTATCTCAGAGTTATAAAAGCGTACCGTATAAACGCTTTATAGCAGAATAATAATTTATTAACAACCATAACTCGCCACAGCCCTGCCACTATTTTTGTTGGCGCTCAAACGTAATATCCTACTTTTTTAATAGATATAAAGTGTATATACTGGTATATAATATTGTCAGTCACAATGGGTCTGTTTCGTATAATGAAAACTCCAAATTTTTCGTGTTGTTGTGATGTCTGTCCGTCCCGCTTAGGGAGTGAGTCCTAATACTTTCTCACTCTATTTCCCTGTGACATGACATGACATCAATAATTATAAACGACCGAATTCGTCCAGAAGAACTTTCTTGTAGGCGGCTAGTGTTTCTGAAAAAACATCCGATAGGTAGCCATACTCATTTTCTAACCTATGGAGCCTTCTAATATGTGAGCTATAAAGATAATTTACACTACCGTTGTCACAATGAAACGATATAATTTGTCTAGTGCTCCTGGAAGTGATGTGATAAAAAATTAGCTGCGTTTATTAACGTTTGTTAAATTAACTGTTGTAATAATTATTTACAATTTTATACAGTAATATGAAGTCAGCAATTTTCCTAATAACCTATTTAGTTTAATTGGAGATAATAGAAAATTATAATAGATGTCCACTGTTGGTATATGTAATTTTTAAATTAATAACTCAAAAATTTGTGCTGCACTCGTTCAATATTATTGGAGTGAACAGTTGTTAATATGGAGACCATACAGGAGAATTAAATTCTAATTGAGTTCGTACTAGAGACGTATATAATAATTTAATGGAATTTATATTATGCTTTTGAATGAGTACTTAGATGGATGGGGATGGGGAAGATTGGGGGTTTGGAGGAAAATAAACTATGCTTTTGGTATGGGTACATTAATTGACAGAGGTGGGGTGAAATGGTGGTTCTGAAAATTCCGAACTAACTTAAGAATTTAGTAGAATCAAAACCACGCCCAAACAATTTGTACAAAGGTTACCTAAGGCCGTTCTAGACTACTTTAAATAGTAATTAATATTTAAAAATCTTGACAAACGGGTTCAGCACGAACTGAACGAAAACCAAAAAATCACTATTACGAAGTTTTTTCCAAGCTTGTTGGGCTTTACAAATTGCCCCATTTATCATGCTTACTAAAGATTTCGCCAAAGATTATCATCTATTCATACACTACAACGTGTTACCCTGTTGCGTCTTCAACAACGGAGCTACCGAAATTAAATTCTAAAAAAATTCTGAAATTACATCAAAATTGTTTCGATTCTATTGGTGCTTATTACTGATTTATTACTCAAAAATATTAATAAGAAAAACGTATTATTTATATAATTTTATCATATGTGGTGTATCAAAGCAAAGGAAGTAATATCTAAAAAAAATTAAATGCAGTCATTGAGGATTCCTAATTTATAATGTACCTACTGAATTCGAGATTTTAAATTTAGTCTTTTAATTTATAGGAAACATTATTTTGAAAGGTATAGATACATAAAGTCTAGAATGCAGTTTATTTAAAATTAGTAATCCCCGGTGACTACATTCAAAACATTTTTTAATTTCTTTGGCTTTCCCCACACATAAAGATAATAATGAACTTACCATGACTCGCTCTGTGGACCCAGTAGTAACAGAAGTCAACCCCCAAGGCGGCCAAATACCAAGTGAACGCCGAGTTCCATGGCAAATCTAGGATGCGATAGTGCTCGAATATATACACATATGCCAAGGATTCTCCACCCCTAAAGAGTAACCTGAAAATAAAATTAAATATTATATACAGCAAATCGATAAAAGAAAATTTACTTTTCAATGATAAATTCACATTTTTCACAGAAAAGTTTAAAATCAAAATAATAATTAATACAACCTTGCGCGTTGCATTTGAATGCTTGATTGTTTTTACGATAAATTGAAATTTCGACACAACGCAACGTTACATTCGAATACGTTACGTTCGATACAACGTTACATTCGAATACGCGCGTGTTTTTATCAAATGGTTATAAAAAAACACAACGCTGAATGCTTTTATTTACGGTTGCTTCTGATTGCCGTTCGTGGTCCAACATCAACCAGTAAGTCTGTTTGTTTTCTATACAAATCTACACTGTTTGAATTTTGCATACTTATTTTTTAGGACTCGGCGGGTAATATAGGTGACATTTTCAACCTCCCCATTTACCCCTTCCTCTCCCCTGATATATTTTCAATGCAAATCTGTACTGTTCTACCGAAATTGCATAAATATTCTTAAGGACCTGGTGGTAAACATAGACCACATTTTCCCTCCTGGACATCCCGTCCACCCCAGCCTAGATTATATGGAAACATGTTTTTTTAGAGGCATTGCAAAGCAATGGAACCTTTTTTCCCCCTCTCAATCTTATTTTTAACTCAATCCTTAAACCGTGCGACGCCGGGAGCTTGTATATAATAATAAATGAAAATATTAAAATTATTAGTACGGAAAAAATATATGTACCACTCAAGATTTTTGTTTAACTATCAAGTATTACTGTAAAACTAACTTTATCACAGTACGTAAGATTTAACGGGATTACTTAGGTGGGTTGTTATGTGGAATGGATTAATGAGGAGATATTAAGGAAGATCTACAGCGTGAATGCTGATGAATTCTAACAGAACTGGCGCGAGAAAGAAAAACAGATACTCAAAGATGGTCTTCTTAGAAGCCTTCAGACATAACACCACCTTAACATTTTCAAAAAATCGTTTTCTTTTATTTGCCTTATCTTATAGATGGAAATTCTAAGAATGGTTTGAGACATAAAAAAACATTCAAAATAAAATATTTTTGACGTACATATTTAGTATGCAATAATCGTTTTTTATGATTGTTTACGGTTGTTATTAAACATCGGTTAGTATTTTTATTATGGTTAATATACAGTAACAAAAATATAAAAATCTTAAACCGCGGTAAAAACTTTCAAGCGAGTTGTATGCAGTGGCATCTATTGGAGATAATCTTGTCGCCGGAGTTTGACTGAAATGAAAAAGTTAATTGTTTTCTTGTTAAATGTCTATGATGTAGCATTTTTAAAGAAATCGATTTTTTGGGAAATGAGAAAGTTTTTTTAAAAAATATATTTTAAATATTTATGCAAATGACACATTTTATCAAAAAAAAAATATTCGTAGATATTATTTGGAATATTTTGAAAAAAATTTAACGAAATTGGTCAAATCATTTTTGAGATATTTTCTTCAGCAATCTGTAAAAATGAGAATCGCGAAAAACGCAAAATAATGTAGAAATTCATTTATAAATTCAACAAAGTTAGCATGAACTTCAAATTGCTATTACCTTCACATTTAAAAAAAAGATTTTTTTGAAAATGTGAAGGTGGTATAACCCCTTAACAATGGACCTGCATACAAGAGAAGGTAAATATATATTTACGACTAACACTACTCAATCAAGATTGTACGTAAGTTTTTTATATATTTTTCTCTGGGATAAAACTATTCTAAAAGGCTTAGAGTAACGTGACAGGTTAGAAGAAGAAAAATTTGAAAAGTAGTATCGATAGAACGACTTGACGATAAATCTAATGGAGATTGTGTTTTTCTAGGGAAGATATTAATTATTTTTGACTGTTACGGCGTCTCACCATATTTCAATCGTGTGAAATTTCTCACAAGCTCCACCACGTTATTTTTGGGGCTTAATACCAAAAGTGCCTAAGATAAAAAAGTTAATTGTTCAGAAGGTTGAGCGTTGTTTGTTTCCTATGAACAATATGTGTTAAAAACTTTCAACATACGCGTCTGATCATCTGGTAAGAAAAAGTTTGTATAAACAAGCCTCCTAATACAAGGAAAATCTCCCTGATACCTAACAAATTTTGACTAAAATCTAAGGTAGGCACTTCAAGCGATTTTTGGGTGGTGGGAAAATAACCACAATTTAAAAAAATATTAAAATGGTTTAATTTGATTTTTTTTCAATGTTATGGGCTTAAGGCATTGATTTTAAATGAAATCACTGCTAAGGTTTAATTCATAGCCTTGACGTGGAAATGGAAGAGCATTAACATGGGAATTGATTTTATTTCATTTCCTTGTCCTGTCGCATCTTTTTCGTGAAACCTGAATAGAAAATGAAATGAAACCCCGTTTCTCGGATTTCGTGCTGCAAATTTCGGTACCTTACATTAATTATTTTTTCAAAATACCCTGGAACGCGAGTATTTATTTATAAATATTTTATTTTTATTTTACCTTAACATTCAATGCACAAACTCTGTAATATTTTATGAACAGCAATAACGTGCACAAGCTTACGCTACAAATAACATTGCTTTATAACATCGATGGGTTTTATTGCCACTAGATGTAGTATTCATTGAAAATGGGAATGCTTTGCCAGGGAAAAAATATGACCTTGTAATAGCATTTTGGTATAAAACATACCAGTGGAAGCTTGGAAAGCTTAAATATTATTTTATGTATAGTAAATGCGATATGCATATAAATAATATATGCAATGCAACGTTTGGGCAAGATGTAGGTATGCTGAGAACGCGAAGTGGAGCAAACGAGATAATATAAGCAAAATATTGCGAATTATATATAATAATATATAATTCGTAAACGTTTGTGATATTTATTACCAAAAATTATACGAAACACATGGTTCTGAAAGTGGCTTCTTCACACGAAAGACAATTGAGAAGTGATTGATGCGGTAGGAATAAATTAATTATAGCGGTCACGTCCATACAGGACAACAGATGTCGCTTTTTCAGATTTCTTCAGATTTAATACTGGCCACACCACACTATTTTGTTAATTTTAACGTTAAATTACATATGATTACAGTTGATAAATTAGAAATTTTAGAAAAAGTATTAATAGCATAATTATAATTTATATATCAAAATCAAAAAATAATCCATGTAATTACTTTTTGATTTTGTTAATGTCTATACTTCAATTTTTAATTTTAGTATACGTTATATCCTGATTGGACCTGGTCCTGAAATAGTTTGATATTCAACAAATTAGTGGTCAGTGCCAAGTACAGTTTCCGGCAAACTTCTTGAAAATTTTGGCGTAGTGGGGGAATGCGCAGAAGACAAAATTTGGGTCTCGTTGTTGGAATTGTACATGCGCAAACTTCCCCCCACTACGCCGAAAATTTTCAAGATGTTTGCTGGCTACTGTATTTTCTTGTTTATTTTATAAAACCTCAGTAATTTGAATATTAATATATTACGTATATTATTTCACGCTGCTAAATTTAAAAAAGATTTTATTGCCATGACCGTAAATCGACGTGGTTGTGTGAAAATGTTTAATGAATGATTAATTAAAAATGAATAAAAAATTTCTTGAAAGGCAACCGGAAATAAGTACATTTCAAAACTATCCTAATCCGTCTATCCACAAGGGGAAGAATAATGATCTTTATTCGCAATTAAGCCAAGTTTCATTTTAATTTCCCTCGGTGTAGCTTTTCTCTCCGACGATCATTGAGTCGTTACAAGAAAATTATGTATTTATTTTATTTATTTGCATACTCTGGTATGCTACGATTTCTAAAAATTAAAAAATTTATGCAATGTTTTATCATAAATTGCGATGATCTGTAACGTTCAAAATAATGTAATTTAAGGAAATAATAAACGAATAACATGATGTGCATTTATACATATTTCAATTCAAAGTATTATGGGTTGAACTTAACTTAATAATTATATAAAAAAATAAAAATTCAAACGTGTATTCATGTACGTGCGGTAGAAGTAATACTTAAAAACTAAAATAAAGACAAAATTATTTATAAATGATGCTCAAACTATTGAGTTGTAAAAATCTACACTGATTATTGTCAATAATTTTATTGAGTTTCATGAAAAGAATTAAAACTCATACTTAAAGAAATATAACCTCGAATATTTAAAATAATTGTGACAAACAAAACCTTTCTTAAGTGATTGGTTCGCGTTCACGGTTCGCGCTCACATAAGCCCTGCTCTTATAGTATAACTACCTGATGGACCCGGCTCCGCCCGGGACTAAAATTCGGTGAGCATAGAATTGCTCTCTTGCGTCTCTTTTATGTTGGTTTCGGCACCTGTGATTGGAACCTCATAGAACTTTCTGAAACTTTCTCCATCCAGAACTTTCTAGAGCATTCTGGAACCTTCTAGACTTCCTGATAATCTCCATCACTCAGTTTGGAAACTTATTAGAACTTTCGGGAATCTTCTAGAACGTTCTTCTTTCAGAACATTCTACAGCTTTCTCGAACGTTCTGGAACCTTTTAAACTCACAAACATCCAGATGTTGGCCGTCTTTGTATGAATTCCATCGCGTCAGCACTTTTGGAGGGCACGTGTGACTTGTGTTACCTCGGCCGTTTCGTATTTATCGTGGGAACGCTTTAATACTGCGCTGGTTGTTTTAGTTGTAAGTCAACGGGACGTTGGCCTCTACACACATTTCATATATATATATTGATTTCATTGGGCTAGGGAGAATCGGTGGTGACTATTTAGTTACCGCATTGCCGTAGTTTCGTTTTTTTAGTTGTGAATTCGAATGAAATTATTATATTTAGATATTACTGAACACGAATTTCAAGTGCATTTCGTAGTGTCGAAATTTCGCTACGTATTCCGGTTCACGCATTCGCACTACAATGCATAACTTCCATTGGAACGAAAGTTTTACCCTCAATGCGCAAAAAGAAAATATCATCAATATATAAAAATATCTTGAATCCTCTACGATAACTTTATAAACAATTATAAAAATAAACAGATTTTCAAGCAATATATTTATCGACTTCAAAATTCGGTGATTTTCTAGTTACAAAAGGTGTTCGAAGAATTCTCATCAAAAAAACTTAATCAAAACACATCCCACTTTGTGAGGTGCATTTATTAACCTTGACCTTTAAAAAATCTATTCATACCGTAGCCAATATTTTTCGGAAACTGACCGCAAATTATATTCACTGCGGATGTTTTCAATTCATTTGCATTTCATTGGTTTATTTATTTCGTATTTTACCGAGCATAGACAATTTGTAGAAAAATGCATGCAGAGTAGGTAAATTTGATACAATGGGAAAATGATCAAATATTTTATGAACGCGCATTGCGTGAGTTTATACAAAAAATCAATAAATTTATTCATCTCATTCATGATGTCATTAATACCTTTTAAAAAATATTAATATGTACTTATATAAGTGAATAATTGAAAAATTAAGATACGCTTTTATATGTTTCCTTTGCGTAAAGGAACATCACCCAAGCAATATCCAAATATTTAACACGTTCTATTAAAATTCATTTTAACCTTACCAAATTATGTCGATAATCTAAATATAATAGTTTTGTCGCCTGTCCGTCTGTATGTCTATCTGTCCGTAACTTCGTGTAACGTCCGTAATTTCTTTCTTCTTTACGGCTAAAAAAATAAATTAAAGCAAACCCGAACCGACCGCTTAGCGCATGTTGCTTCCGCCGCCTCTCCGTGGACCGTCAAAAATATACTACAGAATATACTAGAGCTTACTTAGCAAAGATGCTAACCATTTCATGTTCCGTGATTTTACAGTATTTTATTATCTTCTTCAACCACACTAACATTATATTTTGTTTTAATTTCTTCAAATTTCCTCTGAATTGAACCTCAAAGTTAATTTTTTTTGTGTGGACATTATAAACGATATACAATTGTTCCTGACGGGAACGCGCAAAAATAGGGGGTGACTCCATTGCCCTACGGTCAGGTCAACCCGATGGAACCGATATCGCAGATTCTCAGACGAAAGCGAGATCGTATAAAAATTCACTGAGAACCTTAGAGCGGTCCAAAGGCTGAAGCAGGAGTCGAGAAGAGAAGAAGAGAAAGTCGCAAGTAGATCTGGAGGTGAACGCAGAAGCAGAACAGAATTCTGGGTTCCTGCGCCACGTAATTTATTCAATCAAATTATTAGGGCCCGCACGCCCAGGCGCATTTTCAACGAGCAGTCAGAGGTCGGCATTTCGGGAACCGTCGACACCGACCTCTGTCTGACGGCGGGATCACTACTCATAATTCGAATCGCAGCTCTATGAGCAGTGGTCCCGCATTCAAAATATCAATAAACATGTAAACAAACATTCTACTATAACTATTTCATACTATTTTTACACATCTATATTTCATCTTTATTTTGTTTCATTAATTAATGTCTCTCAGATTCATCCTTCATGGAGATAATCAGTAAAAAGGTGGCCAGGCTCGCCAAGCTTGGTGCAATAATTTCATATATTTGGTCTCTCTGGCGAGCCTGGCTACACAAATTCAATATATTTTCTACATAAAATCATGTAAAGCCATATACAAGTGATTACAAACAGAATCAAATTTTTGTTATATTTTTATAATTTTTGTATAAAAATTGCGACTTCGGCACGGTACCGATGTCGCCAGAAAGAATTGAATTTATATTAAAATAAATATGGATGGGGTAAAATTGTGCCCCCACCACCGGCCTGGACCATCAACACTCTAATTTGGCGATTCAGCGATCCACCCCTATAAACAGTCTTTGATTTATACTGAACACAAGTGATTTCAAAAATAAACTGTAAAACATACATTCAAGAAAAATTACAATAAATAACTTCGGTTATTTTCGATAAAAAATGCGTCGATCGCGCTAGGCGTACCCAAAGGGTTATATTTATTCTTACCCATCTGCGCGCTCGCGCTCGCAATTCATGTCAAATCATGTTTTCTTCTAAAAATGTTTTTCAGGGCCAATATATGGAAATTGGCAAAAAAGGCCCGATTAAGGGCCGCCGGTTTTTCTTGTCCGACACAATTATTTTATTTGCATTTCTTAATTATAAATGTTATGTGATATGTTAAGTGTGTCTAATGGTCATACATCCATTCATATGTCATGTCATAAATAATATTCAATATTAGGTTTATACCTACATAATTATGGTAAATTGGTTTCATTTTAAATTGTACATTTCTATGATTTAAATATTTTTAAAGAAAATGTACGTTACGTCCATTTTTTTATATTATAATGCTTTTTTAAGCTTATGCTATTGCTAACTGCTATATACTTGCTTTTTACTTCATATTATTATTTTGTCAGTTTTTATTTCTTGGGCACACCCAATGCAACAATTTCTAGACATTCTGTTTGAAGTATTCATCATTTAATGTATATTTGATACTTATTTCAATAAAAATTCGCTACTGATTTCCGACACTTTCGTGTTATTTAAATGCATTCTTAAAAGTTTTTGAAAACTTACTTTCTTTTTTCTTGATATCATTGCTTTGTTTATATACTTGTCCTATATTCTTTCTAGTAATTTTATACTGTGCATTTGCTACTTTACTTTACCTTTTGTATAAACCCTGAAAGGTGTTAATAAATAACAAATAAAAAAATATCGAAATGTTTGTTTGTCTGAAACTCTCGAAGATTTACATTCATCTGGAATTTTTGGGTAAACGCAACCATGATACTTTCACTTTATAAACGCTATCGCAAGCTAATACTTAATCACAACCCTCATGACACCCCCTGCAACGGGATCCGAAATATCAATCAGAAAGGTAGTAATTATACCCGCGGCAAAACATCCCTGAAAACTACTACCAGAAGATTGTGAAAGCTTGCAAATATTTTTAACATTTTCTACGTTAAACTCTTGAGACTTTCTAACAAAATAGATTGTTATTTTCTGTTACAGCTTTATGTTAGGCATGTTAATTTCTATACAATCTTATTCTTAAGGTTATTTTGTACAGCATAAGTCTATGGACCAGGTGGTTTTTCAGCCTTGTGCAGTATCTCGTTAGAAAGTTTATCTAGGTCGTTGGTTCTTTTAATTTCCTTTACGTCTCATTCGCGGAAACCTCTATATAAGATTTAAAGACTGCAACAAGAGGTTTTAACTCCATTATTTTAAATATAAAAATTAAAAAACACAATGTTTTTTATGAGAGTTCAATATTTTATTAGTCTCTTACAGGATGATCGTTTCGGCTGTTGATAATGTTCAGTTTAGTCCATTATCAGTTGATAATGGCCTAAACAGCCGAAACCATCGTCCTGTAAGAGACTAATAAAATATTGAACTCTCATAAAAAACATTGTGTTTTTTAATTTTTATATTTGCAACAAGAGGGTTTGGGATAACTAAAAATAATAAAATAATAATTTGGGATAACGAATAACCAATAAAAAAATATTTAAAAAAAACACTATCCAAAGCCGAACCCTTTTTACCTCTCTCATATTAGCTTCACTCGTTTGCTTGTCCATCTGAACAGAAACTTATATTTATATATAGTGGAAAAAAAAGTGTTTTTCAATTCGATTCATATATATGTATATAATATATTAGAAATTAATAATCGATATTTCACCCGCTTCCCAATGCCCAATCGAGCTGAAATTTTGCACACATGACAATACACGATGACAATTATTACGCAATAATCAGATTCACTAATTAATCAAGTAATCCATCATTATTCAATTAATTAAATTGTTTCCTCCAAAATATTTTATTCTTAAGCGGATTTATAAAAATTCAATATTTTACAAATATTTTGGCAAATGCTATAATATAATGAAAATATCTTCTAAACTGAAACTGTTTTTAAATTATGAACCTACTTGTTAATTTATTGAATAAAATTGTATTTTTCTTTTTTATTTTATGCGAGTAAGAACTCGCCAATATATAATTTGATTATTGAAAATTTTGAATGAAGAAATGTTGGAACAAATTATATATTTGTAATTTTATATTTTATTTTGAAAAAATAAATGTTCAAAGAGTATAAAAGGGAAGATGCTCGGAAAAGCGGCAGCATTTTAAGCATTTTTTCAAATCAGTTGGTCAGAGAGCATTTTAGGCATTTTTAAATCAAACTATCCGGATAGTATGTAGCTTCGTGCCAGTTTTTTAATCTTTATTGTTTGCTATTTTTTAATCTTTATTGTTCGCTATTTTTTAAGAATTTTCCCTTTGGTCATGCTTAATTTATAACTCCATTTCGTGTTTTACTACTACTTATTTCGAACGATAAAAGATTCAGTCTATTCAATTCGTCGGCAAAAGTGGAGTTAAAATCGTCGTTCCAGCCAGGAACCGGGAAGAGATTTGAGAGTCGTGTAGACATTGATCAGTCTCTTTTCCCGGGCCTGGAACGAACACAATGTTTTAATGTGGGAAATAAGTTAATGACCTCGTAAAAAAAGATGGCGCTAGTTTAATACCAAGTGATTTTGTATGAAATTTTATACTTCGCAAGCGCATTCAGAAAAAAGTGTTAGAAATTAGTTAATGGGCTCATCAAAATTTGACCCTGCCGGCATTTTTGCCGTAGAGATTTTGTACGCTAGGTAATATTAAAACTAAAAAGCAGAAAATTATGTTACATGACAAAAAAAATTATATCACGCTTATATTTAAATGTATTAAAAAGTAAAAAATAATTATTTTACATATTTAGTCTTGTAATACTAAAAATGGTTAAATCAATTTCGTGATAGTGCAATAATATATTTTAAATCCTACCTTCCACATTCCTGAAAAAGACCGTTGGAAAGGCTAGTAACGGTGTCATTTACCCTGATGGGTGGCTTTCCCTCGATGATCAGTAGAAGGTTCTCCAGAAAGATGAAAAATAGGAAGTAGGGCCAGGCCTGCAAGAAAAACAGAAAATTAAAACCATGTCACTTCATAAATTGCAGATTTTTTCTAAATGTAATTTATAAATAAGTGAAAAACGTCAATCATGAATATACATAATATAATTATTCATGGAATAAGTAAGTAATACAAACGAATCACAAATTTCATTAAAAAAATTCCCTGACGTAATAAAGGATCCTGATTACATAAATGTTGTCAAATTTTGGCGCAAGCAAGTTTAAAACCAGTTATTTTAAGTTTTAAACGAAACATTTTTGATACAGGAAACCATGGAAAATTAAACGTAATTTGTCAATTTCTATAAATAGAACATATATTTTATATGGGCGGGCATCTATGGCGTAAAGTGTCAAAAATGTATCATTTTTAAACTTAAAATAACTGCTTTTACCAGGGAAAAAAATGAAATAACTGCTTTTACCAGGGAAAAAAAATGAAATTTTTGGTTCGTTTGTATTACTCATTATAGTCTCAATCATGAATATACATAATAAGAGGGTAAAAGCAAAGGCAGAAATACCTCACTGATTTTTTCTGATATAAATATAAAAAAATTGTCATACTCAAGGAAATTTCTCTGGAATCAATGAAATCTACATACTATTGGAAATAATGTTTTATAAAAAAATTTCAGCCTCAGTTTTATTTTTATGTACGTTTATAAATAAATATTTAATTTTTAAATATACCAAATAGTGACATTGCTGCTTTTGCTGTTTAAATAATTAGATATTGCTATCTTTGCTATGATGTTCAGTTAAAAGTCGACGTCAACCCTTACCGTAGTATGAAGTTGACATTTTGTCACGTGACACATCCTTGGGGGTTGATATTGCTGCCTTTGGTTTCTATACTACGAGAATATTACTGTCTTTGCTTTTAATAGTAATATGAAAAGATGATTTTGGACGGGATGGAGCCTTATTTCCTCTAAAATCTCGAATACAGTTCATTCTACGCTAGTTATCCTTGGTGACCGCCTTAGCTTTTATATTCCTGATATGCAATACACAAAACGAAATTGGAATCTACTTTACCTGTTATACTGCTACTTTTTAACGTCAACTTGAAACCGTTGTTAAAATACACCAAATGAAAAGAGGTAATAAACACAACAGATAATTATTTAAATTTTTTTATTTATAGGTATATTCAATTATACATCTAAGGAAAACGAGATTTTTTTCTCTGTTAAATTTAAAATTATAAAAAAATATTATATCGATAGGCGGCCCTCGTAGCCCAGTGGGCATGACACTGGTTTTCCACATTCCCGCGAGGGTTCCGGGTTCGATTCCCAGCGAGGTGACAATTCACAACACATCTCTGTAATTTAATCAAGCTTATGTGTTTCTGTGATGTCACGACTTCATTAACTGGGCCTCTTCGCCCGTTGAAGCGTTAAAAAAATATAATTAAAAAATAATAATAATAAGACACATTAGCACTTCACGGTCAAAAAGATTTTATTTATAAATCAACTAACATGAATATCATATTAAATACACTGATTTCAAACTCATTTATTAATCAATTAGAAAAGACAAAAAAATCAACGAAAAAATATTTTAGCAGCTACCGGGATTCGAACCAAAGGACCTCGACTATCCGGTAATGGCGCGTTATCTATATCACTACAGCAGCCTAGTACATTGACTTTAATTTTTCAAAAAAGGTACTGCATTGATTTTATTTAATAATTTCCTAGCTTCCGTACTAAATTTGTAGATATATAATGAAAACCCTTGTAACAGCGTGAAAATATAATTAAAAGAAAATAAGATTACTAATATTTATTTTATACCGCCTCCTAGTAGAGTGATTGAATATATAAACAAACGAGATGACATTGACTTGAATCTACAAGTATATATGAAACAGGCCAGTATGCTAATTAATACTTGTTTATTGAACTTGAAACACCATACAAACACTTTGCACAAAACTACGTTCATTCCACTCAATGTGATCACCAATAATTCGTATGAATGCGTGTATAAATAGATCGGTTAGTTTTGTTTTGTTTATTTTATATTCTTAACGACATTGACCCAGTATCACACGTTAAACTTTTTATACTTTTTATCTCGAATATTATGGACCCGGCTCCACAAGTACTCAATCAAATTTTAGTAAAAGCATTTTTCCAGAATTTATAATATGAAAGTGAAATAATATGAAAGTAAATAGAATTTAGAGAGAAATTAGACATTTGCGTTTGATTTTATTAAAATATATATAAGGTTATTTTGAAAACATTAATAACCTCGCAGGACTATATTCCTGCCTTGATTATGGGTCGAAAATGTTGAAACAATCATGAACTTATATCAACAGCTATGGATATATGCGACATCTTCAATTTTTTTCAATATTTCTGACTTATTCATTGTAAAACGTTAGACTATCATTACAGTAACTTATATCGTTTACAAAAAATTCATTCGTTTCTATACTAGTTAAATAAAATGATTATTTAAATTATTTATAAAGAATTTATTGGAACCAGATTAAAATTTATGTTGTCTTCGATACGATATAATGATACATTAGAATACTTATAATGTAATGTATAATTATAATTATTTCTTTATTTCCATCCGTCCATATTGTGTAGAAACATTAATCGTTATATATATGTATATATAATATACCTATCTCCCTGCATTGATATCTATTCGTGTCGTGTCGTACGGCAATATGGATCGGACTAAATGTTTTTTTATTTTTGTTCCCCATGAATATTATGTATTTATTTATTTTAAATGTCCTAATTATTGTTCATTTCCCTTTTAAATATCTATTTATGTTTTCTCTTATATTTATTTTGGTTTATTTTATCTTCTTATCTTATTTATCTGGTATATTGATTTAATTATCTTTATTTTCCTTTATTTTTAGTTTGTTAAAGGTTTCTAATTATTATTGTTTGCTTGTATACTAATTAATTGTTCATATATGGTGTTCATTTTATATTGTTACATTTATATTTCTTCATATTATATTTATTTGTTCATTTCTTTTAAATTCGTTTTATTTTTATTATTAAAAATCCCACTAGGGCGTTGATTAATAAATAAATAAAAATATATATAAAACAATCACCATCTGTTGAAAATTTTTTCAAGTAAACTTATGCGGCTGTCAGGAAGTAGTGTTTCTTATGAGAACAAAATAAGTATCTTAAGCGTTTCTCGAGTCAAAAATCTAACAATCTCTTCTTTGAACATGAACTATAAGATAGTAGATTTATAATTCTACACATTCAAAGATAAACATCACGTGTTAAACAAAAATTACATCAAATAAAATGGAAGCACTTAATTTGTTACTCCCCTTGCGAGCGTTTCGGTGTAAAAGCTTTTGAATAATTAGAACCTAACTCAAGCTGTCACATGGAACATCTGTGTGTAATTACCTACTATAATATTCAATTGTATGTGTACTCTCCAAAACTGTAGAGCTGAGCTACAAATTCTCATCAGTGCCTTCGGGACAAGCATTAACTAATTCGCTTCCAACATCAATGAAAAATATGATATAAATATTTTCAAAAGTAAGGCGAAATCTCGAAGGATTGCTTCACTCAGTCAAGGGGAAGTGCGTTCAACAAATATTTTTCTCAAGGATTTGAGGCGGCCTTATATCTCATTATCGAATGATTTGAACTTTAATTTTTCTCGTGCAACTCATGGGTAAGGTACCTTGGTTGGCTGAACAATTTCATTGATCGAACGTAAATGTCTTTCCGTTTAACAGTGGTTATGTTGTTTGATCGTTAGAGTTTTCAACCACTTTTTCGTAAGGGCAAAGCAATTATTAAGAAAATTAGACTAACAATATATTAATTGAAATAAATACAGAATTCTACGTAAGAGATTCGTTTGATTTTCATCAATACAGTTACCACTCTACATGCAAATATTCGACGCACCAACATTTATGTTAAAATAAAATTCAAAATTACACCGGAAAGACAAATTTGGCGACAGTTAGTTTGTATTTCTGTCGCTTGGCGGCGCGCAGAACTTACGCTTTTAGGAATGTTTACAGTAGTCACGTGCGGTCTGTTTTAACATGAATTCATGCCCTCCAGTGTGGCTACAATTTAATTCAATTACTGTGCGATTTACTTAATCCCTAGGATTTCACGATGTCGGATTTTAAGCGCCAAAATAATTCAATTTCTTTTGAAGTGAAACTAATACATAATATATAGAAAACTAGCTCTATTAAAAAAAAAATAGTATATCGTGTTTGAAAAAGTAAATTATTAAAATGTTTGTAATATTAAATCAATTGTATATTTATCTCACTATCTTATTTACGTCTCCAGCTATGGTTGCTACCTTTCTACATGTGTTAGGGTTCATAAAGTAGGTGACAATTAATTGGTGTTAGCATTGGTTTCAATAGCTCATTAGGTTAATAGATATTTTCTCCTCGGTAGCCTTGCCGATCCTTCTATCACGTTGGCCTTTTCAATTTCCGTACGTAGACACCAAAGGTCAGTGTACAGCCTTTTAAAATATTTATTTCTAGTAGATTATAATCTTAATATTTTATCTTAAATCTGATAATCTTAATACATTAAAGTATCAAGTAAAGATCGAAAGCAATCGAAAAAATACAGGTATAAAAAATATTTTTTTTAACAAAACTCTTCTGCGTTTAATACTTCACTAGGATTTAATACTTCACTAGGGACATCGGTTCTCATCTTTTCTAAGCCCTATTATATATTTAGAATATCCTCTTGGCGGTCCACGGAGAGGCTGCCGTGGCAACATGCGTAGAACGGCCAATTCGGGTTTGCTGGCCCGGGGTTCAAGCCCCATCTCCGAAAGAAACTACGGACGTTACACAAAGTTACGGACGGACAAACAGACAACGAAATTATTATATTTGACTGTAACATATAAGGTATACCACGAAAAAAAATATTCGTGGCTTCAAATATGCTATTTTTATTTTTTTAAAAGCTGACCGTCATAATGTCATTATTGACCCTTACAGACGGTCCATGTATGCCATTGAATATAAAATAAAATATTTTATACAATCTTTTTAAGAATTGTATAAGGTTACACGGTTCACATTACGATTAAGAAATTATAAATTATATGCTGGAACCTGGTTCTCTTTTTTCATTTATTTAATTCGTATTAAATATATATGTATGTCTTTAAATAAAAATATATACCTATATAAATTAATTAATTAATTAAGGAAAACAAAAAAATAATCTTAAACAAAACTTTAACCCTTTTTACATTAAACAATTATTCTACACATATTTACACTTGGACTTATGACTAACTCAACTTTCACTAACATTCCACTTGATACTCTATAGATACATAATAACTACCTTATGAAAATAAATACTACTGACGAACTCGAAAAAAAATATAATTGTGTGCTATAACGCCACTCTGGGACAGGCATAGCCTAGTAGAGTGGCATAATCCACAAATTAAACAAAACAAAAAAATGTGTAAATTATCTTATGTTTTATCTTATGTTCTATTGTTAAATTAGTATTAAGTATATTATTTGTAAGCAAGGATTTTTAAATAAATAAATAAAAAAATAAATAATAAAAATAAATAAATAAAAATACAAATACCAAATAATAAAACTGAAATTAAATGCTGGAACCTGGATTCGAACTAATTTTTCAGTTTCCTTATTTGATATTTGTGTATTTCTCTTTATTTCATTTATTTATTTCGTATTAAATATTACGGGACTCGTTCCTTAAAAATATGTTTAATAATACATATATATATATATATGTATTATTATTAATATGTTTAATACATACATATATATATTATATATATATATATATATATATATATATATTGTTGTTACTGTATGATATCTCATTACAGTGATTGATCTTTCTGTGATTTTTAGAATCTTACTTTCAAAGACCAATAATGCATTTTCATGTTTCTTACTGAGTGCCCGACACTCAGATATAAATTTTTACTAGGGATGCATCCGATGCCGATACCGATACTGATATATCGACGATATCGTGGGTTTTCCGATATATCGGAATCGGCGATATTAATGTTCCAATACACCGATACATTTTGAATTTCGCACTATAGATAATCCATGTGTAAACGCGCCATCTTCGCGCTTAATTCGTTCATGTTTAAGCGTGGCACAATTTATCTATGCTCGGGGAATTCCCGCATTTCGTAATTTCATTCCGAACACGGAGTACATGTCGCATCAATATTCTTACTATTCTTAAAAAATGGGACTAAATTGCTGGTGCTTGGAATGGGGCTCAAACCACCGACCACCAGATCACTAAGCGAGCGTCATGACCGCTACACCAACAAGCTACTCATATAATAATCTGAACGTAATATTTTCATTTCATTATAAAGTAAACATTCTAAATAAATTAATATTATAGAAGTAATTTCATTTGTTTCTAATCTAAACCCTCAACTTTTTACACCTTTTGAAATGTTCACTATGCGCATCGGTATTGGTATCGGTATCGTCAATACTTTTATATAAATATCGGTATCGGTATCGTATCGGCAAAAGTGCGTATCGATGCATCCCTAGTTTTTAGATTCAATATTTTTTTTTTTTTTTTTTTAATTTAAAAAATCTTTGTTTACAAATAAAGATACTTAATACTAATTTAACAATAAAACATAAGATAAGATATGTTGGAATAATTTTGTGTTCTGGATTTTTTTGCATAAAACTCATCAATACGAGGCTCGCAATAGTTTATCTCGTAATAAAATTGGTAAATATGTATATGTACACACAATTCAGGATTAATTTAAACAAATATTGAATTTATTACACTAAATTATTTCCCAGTACTGTAAATAATTAATTTAAACAAATACTGAATTTATTACACTAAATTATTTCCCGGTACTGTAAATAATTTATCTTGATGAATCGCTGAGCTCAATGAGGCACATTCATTGTTAATTATTGTTATAATTAAAAACAAAACTAACTACAGAGTAAGTTATTAGTTTTTCAGTAGTTAGTTTTATATGGGAGGTATACGAGAGCCTCAGGTTCACTACACAAGTGCCATTCCTTTTATGTACCAAAAAATGTTTCGTGAAGGTAGGCAGAGAGACATAATGCAGAGAGACATAATGATAAAGTTGATGAAAGACATTAGCCAATTTATTTATTTGTTCTGTTTACAAAAAAATATTTATAGATAGTTGCTAACGGAATAGGTCAGGTTTCAATGTTACAATAGCTCTGTTATAGGAAGTAACAGAGCTAGTTCATGATACTTTATAGTTCCTGTATTTTATACTTTATAGTTCCTTTCTAAATCATAAGTCAAAAATATTATAATATGAATAGTTATGGAAATAAATAACTTCAAAGTTTGCATTTTTTCTCAATATTTTGGGTTTTCTTCAGTGTTAATGTTACACAATCATGAAAGGAACGTATCTTTATCGAAAAATATAAATTCATTCGCCTCAGTAAGTCAAATAAAATTATTAAAATATTTCAGAAATATTCCGGTTATAATTTCACTTTCATTCGATTTCGAATTAAATGTATTAAATATTTGACATTGCAAAATTATTATTATTATTCTTTGACTTTGTAATAGGTTATCATTTTCCATTTTTATAGAATAGATAGTAGTGTGGTAATAATGCAATGTTTACAATACTTATAACCTTATCTTTTTTAATGTTGTCAACACAGATAAAATGTATTTTTAAAACTATTGCGCACATTTAAACGATATCAATTATAATCATTGTTATGCGACTAATAGAATTGTAATGTCCATCATTAAAACCACCAACACCGACATCTGATAAATAATTTAATTTATAATAATTAATTAATTAAGTATTGCGGACATTGACTGTGTGTATAATGATTGAATCGGCCATGTCTAAAACAGCTAAATGGCTAAATTTTTTTTTCAAGAAATGCAAAATATATATAATGAAAATAACTAAAAATATTACATATCGATCCCGGCGATTTGCGTCGGTATAGGGATGGGGGTTAAATGATGGGTATAAAGGATGATAATAGGGGGTAAATGGGAATGATGTTTCATGGACTGTATATGAATGGAAGGAACAGGAATCTCGTCTTCTTCTTTCTCCAGACGAGATAAAAAACGATGAATTGAAGACACATTTCAACGTCTTTCCACACATCTGTCAACATTCGGAAGTCGACGATGTTCCAACGAAAGCGCTTCCGAAATTGGCGCTCGAATTGTTGGCAATATTAAGGTAGTGAAAGAAACGGTTTCACTACTTGATCTGTAGGTCTGAACTGGGGTACTGTAGGTACTGAACTGAGGTAAGGTGCGAAAGATAAGAAGAGGGGAGAGTCATGACGTTAATGCTATTAATATCAAAATTCACAAATATAAAATCGAAAAGATTGCTGAACACCAAACACATATTTTATTGTTTTTAATTTGACATGAAAGACTAGACAATATAATCGACATTGTGGTAGAATTCCCAGAAAATCATTCTATTAACTTCAGCCACGAATATCAAACATATTATTTATATGTTTTTTAAGTCTCGCCATTAACATTTTGCATATATTTTCAACATTTAAATAATTTACGTAATACTTGTATCATTATATTTAGAAGCAACTGGTTGGATTGTCATGAAACGCGACAAGGAAAATGCTTATTAGTAAAACAAGATAAAATATTTTAAGGTAAAGTTGGTCAGTTAATTAATATACTCGTATGTATAATCATGTAAATGTAATGTTAACCACAGCAGATTTATTAAAATACTATAATTTAAAGAGAAAAAAGAATATTATTAGCATATGTAACACTTAAATCGGTACTGTATTTAATGGCAGTAAAATTATGGTAAATAATGTACGAAAATACTAAACTGAGTTTTAGAAAAGAATATAATTATAATAATAATAACAAGCTATAACTCATCAGCATTAGCGAACTTTTTATTTTTGAATTTAAACTTTACATTATATTATATTAGTTATAAATCAAAAAATTGTATTGAGAAATCAATCTAAAATGTAAAAATTTATATGTACTATTTGAAATCATACTAATTTTTATCTTACTGATAATGAAAATGGATTGAGATCAACTATATGAAAACGGAATGAGTTCAGCTATTGGATTCTATTGGACGCTTGCGGAAGGACAATCGATATTACAATACCTATGGGGGTAATCTAATAAAACATGATCAACAACAGAATATAGCCTATTTAATCAAAACTGTAAACAAACAATATTATCATAAGCGTAGTTAAGCTTAATAATTTCTAGTTAATAAAATACTGGTTAAGCTTAATTTATTATTTTAATACATACCTAACAGGGATATACAATAATATATCACGAAGAGAGCATGATACCGTAAAATCTACTAACTGGGCTAATAATCTTAAAAAAATACTTTTTAACATTACTAAATACCTATATTAATTTATATTTTTAATTTATAAAACTTGCAAACCACTCGGGGATAGCGTAACCGTGGCGATATTATATGCTTGATTAGGAGCGTTTTTCCCACTCTGCCTCTATGAATATCCTAGAATTCGTCTTAATGAAATTACGACCACCCAAAGTTGACTGAGTGCGCCAATCCTATTTCGCAGTTAATCAATATGACAATCATATAAAAACCTATAGAATACACTCCAATTATGCACTCCGCGAAAACTCCTAATTCTTCCTGGCCCTCAACTATAGTCTTGTATCTAGTTATCTATAGATCGTGAATTCCATTTTTTGTGTGTAATTTAAGCTTATAGTTTTATGGCTTTTCACCCTATATGTGTACATAACCACTAATTTACGTCAAGACACACGCGCCCATGAATGAAGGAGAACTGATCCCTTGACGAAACGGAGGGCACACAGACAAAATACCAGTGTCAGTAGTCAGCGATCATTCAACACGAGTACCACCGGACTTCAAGAGAGTTCTTTATTCCCAAAACATATAAAAATAGCCAACGCCCTGTACGGGCATGTCAGTCTCTCAACTAACCCCGGCGTAGGCCGGAGGCCCAGTTCCGTCGAGTCTTTATCATTGTTTTTATTATTGTAATTATGTATAACTTGTAATTGTTTTATCAAGTAAATAAATTCATCAAACATTCCACGAATTTGGAGAATTCCCGTTACATAGCGGGTGGTGACTTTAAAGCAGCTTTCTCCTTCTTCATCGATCACTACAAAACGTGAGTGTAGCACTTCTTTCCCACATCTGGGAAAGAAAGAAGAGAACACACGCTCCCCCACAGTTTTGAGTAATAGTAAATAAGTTTTTTAGAAAGTAAGTAACTTAATAGTACTCCTTATCAAATTGTACACAATTAAAAACGACATTGTCGTGAAAAGTAAACAGGTTTCAAATCGGAAAAAAATTAAATACCTGTAAAAAGTAAATCATCTAAGACCGGCGCCATACTAAGCGCATACTCTGCCGCATCTTTTCCGTCGCGGAACTCCGCTACGCTTCTTTCCATACAACATGCGCTTATCAAACACACTAAGCGGATGATCGGTCGATCAAATTGCTCTGCCGAATTGACGCGACAGAAAAAACGCGGCGGACCATCCGCTTAGTGTGGCGCCGGCCTAATAGTAGCATAGTACCTACTCATCAAATCGACTACTACCTATAGTGAGAGATGCTATGAACATCAATCTGTCATTGACCGCAACTCACCTTTATTTAAAAAGTGTTGACGTTTTGCATAAATTTTGCTAATGAGACTAGATTTCTAAGAAGCGACCTCTGTATTTAAATATGGCATTCTACTTGATGTTGTTGTCAAGTCACTTCATACTGAACCTTCAACATGATTGGCTTCCTAGAATGTAATACCTGTGTATATGTTATTGGTGATAAATGAAAGGATACACGACAAATACTGCATGACTTGTTTTTGAATTACGATAATCGTAAACGCTCGCAATTTAAATTACTTTATAACAATTTAACTCCTTGAATGCACATTTAAAAAATATACACTAGTAACTACCGTCATCTTCCCAAGCACTCTCACACAAGCATTTACACAAGTGATTTCCATTTCTGGAAGTAGACCTGGAATTCGTTTTTTGGAGTATTGTCGAGTTTCAATCTTAATTCGGTTAGGCCACGTTCACATGGACCGCGCGGTCCCGCGCGGTACCGCGCGGTGAGAGCGTTCACATGACAGCATTGTGCGCGAGCCAGTCCGGCGTCAACATTGTTAGAGAATGGATGTGGAGGAGGCAATTTACTTACGGATTTTATACCGAAAACTGAAACATTGCAGAAGAAGACAAAGAAGTTACTGGGTGCATCCTATTTTAAGTCAAAGACTTTCTTCAAGCCTATATTTTACTTTATATCCCGACCTGAGACTACACGAAGAGAATTTTTTTAACTAATTCAGGATGTCGGTTACATCCTTCGATTTTGTATATGATTGCGTTGAAAACGATTTGAAACATAGTGATCACGCTATAAGGTATTGCATCAAGGTATCACCAAGATCTTCTTTTTATTATTTTATTCGAATAGTCCTTCGAATTAAGATTCCAAATGGCATCTCTTTTTTTAATTTCATCGATACGCAAATCGATAGATACGTCTTCGCTACTCATTTTCTTCGATCTATGCGTCTGTCCGCCTCAAACCGCGCGGATCAACTGAACGGGTCGATACAGGCTTGTAGGATCTTGATCCGCGCGGCACCGCGCGTTAATGTAGACGATAAACTCTATTTATTAAGATCTTGTACCGCGCGGTGAGTAGTTCCGCGCGGTACCGCGCGGTCATGTGAACGTAGCCTTAATATTTGCGAAGATATATTTTTTTATATTTATTTATTTCGTATGAATTTATACATATAAATGAAGGCAGTTGCTACACTAGACAAGGTCTGTTCTGAAGCAACTACCTGTACAGTTTTTATTTTATTTTAAGTTTAAACATTAGAAAAGACAACATATTAGAAATAAAGTTTTAATTATTGCACATAAAAAATAAAACGTAAACACAAGAAAGACTACATATTAGAAATATAACTTGATAAAGAAAAATACTAGGCCTTTTCGATTAAAGAAAAAAGATAATCTCTCCATCCAGACAACATCACAACACACATGTATTTCAAGCATAAATCTTACGTGCAACCGTGACACAATCGATAAAATGATAGAAACAAGATATCTTGGGCTGACAATCAATGAAAATCTAGGTCGGGTTCCGCACATCGAATGTTTATACATACATTCAAAACTCCAAGCATCTTCATGAATCTCAGTGGTATACTATGCACTCCTTCAAAGTATTATCAGCTACGCCAAGTGTGCATAAAGTCTCAAATATCAATTAAATTTAAATTAATAATTCTGTTTTATACTATTATTATTAATTATATTCTTTCTAATATTATATGTAAGTTTTATCCTTTTGAGTGGAAGGGTTTGGTATTTCTATTAAAACGCATGTTTATTCTAGAATAATACAAAAGTAAATACCAACAACAATAGTCTTCAAGTTTGTGTTTACTGGGGTATTATGCCGTGTTGTTACGACCTTTCTTGCCGACGTTTCGGATCCCATTGCAGGGTCCATCATCAGGGCTGATGTGTTGTTGTGAGTGTTGGTGTTGTGGTTAAGTATCGAACTGCAATACCGTGCCGCAGTCATGATGATAATTCATCTGTTGTCTGATCACTATCTCTGCGGAGTCTGCGACGAGAATGACTTTGAAGCGCCGGATACCAAGATGTTTTTAATTTGAGACCATCATCTCTATTAATATTTATCGGGTGCTTGTAGATTTATAATAATAATAATACCCCAGTAAACACAAACTTGAAAATTCAGAGTGGCCGTGAAAACCTAAGAACATTTTCAACAACAATAGGTTTCTCGCGCGATCGTACGACTTGCCGAGCAAGCCTGTCAATCTAGAATGGCCACGTCCTTCTCTACCGTCTTTCGCGACTGGAACATTCACAAACACACACACGTGCACCGAGATCACTACATTATATTTTGCTTTTATTCAAGAAGTATAAGTTAGCACCGCTTTGAATTTTGGAACTAACCAGAAATCACAGGGAACTAAGGTGAATTGGCAGGATGATATAACTGGGTAATAGTCATGACGCTTGCCTAATGATCTGGTATTCGATGGTTCAAGCCCCATTCCAGGACACCAGCAAGTAAGTCCTGTTTTCATAGCACAAGCGTTTAGCTTAGTTTAAAAATAGTAGAGTATTGATCAGAAACGTGTTCCATATTCGTACCTCTATTTAAAACAAAAATAGCTTTTTTGGCCTAAAAGTCTCTCACAGTGAGCTAATCGTCACTGTTCTAAATTTCATGACCCTTTTGAGCCAAAAAGGTGATGCAAGTAGATATTTCCACATACGGTGACTACGGGGTTATTATGGGAATTAAATTGTCTCACCTGCATAACTATCACATTTTAATTTTTATTTTCAAATTATTAACATATACCTACACTTGAAT
>JADDOH010010439.1:0-74942 GCA_016648135.1 Agrypnia vestita
AGTTTGGTGGGGGTGGCTGAGCGTGGGTGGGAGTGGGTGCCGAAAATGTGCTTTTTAGCACATTGTTTTGTTATGGGAAGGCCGCAAATGTTTCAAAATAGGCGCGCTGACTGTGTCGGTGAGTTTAGAAGGTTCCCGAAAGTTCTTTAAGAATCTAAACTGAGTGGCGGAATGCGTCGGTGTGTCTAGAAGTTCCTGTACATTTGATCAATTACTTGAAAGTTCTGGAAGGAAAATCTTCTAGAAGGTTCGCGAAAGTTCTATGACAATCCAAACAGTGTACTAAAAATCTACGTATGCGGGCACAGCTAGTATTTCTATAAATATTGAATAACCCGCCATCCCCGGATAGAAGTCCGTTGGTTCGAATTCCGGTAGCCGCTAAAATTTTTTTTTTGTATATTTTTGATGTTTATAGCGTTAACTTTGTGGTTGGACACAATTTTTAATTTTAATCAAACAACATTGTATTAACCTTAACTTAACTAGTAACTCAACGTCTATCGGTTTTGATACCATTGTATCTTCATCAAGACGGAGCAAACGGCTATTTTGCGTCCGTCCTGACGAAGATACAGTGGTATCGAAATCGTTTTACGTACTAATAAGAGTTGTTAGTTAAGTGGTTAGTTAAAAAATAATAAAATATTTTTTTCGTTAATTAGATTTTTCTGTAGGTCTTTTCTAATTGATTGATAAAAATTAGTTTAATAATTCACAGAACTTTGTTCTGAAATCGAAACTTCACAATTATAATGTGTTTTCTTAAATAAGCAAATAATTTACTTATTTCACAAAAGATACTCCGTGACTCCGTAGAACGTCCGCCCGGAAGCGTAGGTACGTGAACAATTTATTGTTGAGTGTAAATTAACCCCTACAGTGTTGATTGGGGAAGAAGAGAAAACTTTACTTTGTGTGTCTAAATGGTTGATAACAAAAATAATAGTTAAACAAGAGAGCCAAGACAAGAACATAATTTGTACAAGGTTTATCGCCGTTGTATAAGTTTTAAGGTTCTCACAAGTCTGCACAACTTCCGATCAGGTGTGCTCCTGCCCAACTAATAATAGCCGAAAGTTTCTGTTTCACTCAAAGTTAGAAAAACAAACACGCTGGGAGATCTGGTGTAGATCCTCCGTAGATATATATACTTTGCATACTGCCTACATAAAGCCTGATGAACAGTTTCGGAAAATCTTTAAATGAATTCTGCCACCCTTCTTAACCTTCCCTCTCCGGTGGTGGTGTAAACTGAGTTGGCATTGCCTCTAGTTATGAATAATATATCTCTATAAAAAAATTAATAAAGGGATCATATTTTTTGTAGTCCTCCGTATGCATTTATGCATTGATTAAAATAACATAATGAAAAGTTTTCTCAAAGAAATTGACGTCAGTCTGTTAATACGTGTATGTCTTGAGACAAAATTGTAAGCTGAAGGAATTGGGCATTGCCCGAATCTCTAGCAATATGTAACTTTGGAACAACCTACAGCACTTATCTACAACATTCCAGAGATGCCTGGAACCGCCTAAAAGTGACGGGAACCTTCTTCTAAACACTAGAAAGGAAAATAATCTTCACGAAAGTTTGAAAGACCAGCGTATCTCATATGTAAAGCATCACCGCGTTGCCTAATGGAGTTTTTTTTTACATTTCTATCGGTGTGAAATAAGTTGCGGTATAACGGCCTCTGTGGCCGGTCATAAAAATTTGCAGCGACAGATATTAAGCGAAGGAGCTCTTACCGACAAGTGAGATGTTAAATAAATGCGTCAACTACGTGCGAGAATTGGATGAAATGTTCTGGAAAATGATAAATAAAGTGTTAAACAAGTAAAAAAAATGCGTTATAGTGTGATTTCAAAAATAATGTGAAAATTTAATTCGTGGTTGGCGACTTTGCCCATTTAATAAAACAATTAATCACTTATTTAATCAGATGTATTTTTGTGCTGTCGTTTGTGATGCCAATGATTTTTTCTTATTTTTAACGCTTTTATACAACAATTAATACATGTATCTACTTATATGTATCAAACGAGTAGCTAGTTGGTCTTGTTGTTAGGACTCTCGAATTGTGATCCAAAAGTCGCGGGATTCGTAACACACTCCAGACCAGCAAGCAGCAAGTTAGTCCTATTTTCATAGCACAAGCGTTTAGCTTACTTTGAAAATAGTAAAAATATTAATGCGACACATATTTCGTGTTTGCATCTCTTATTAAAAAAAAATATATCTTATAATCTATTATATAAATGATTAATATAATTAAAAAATCTAAAATATTCATATTTATCCGAATTAAAAATCGAAAAGTCTACATATAAACTTGTGTAGAGTAGCGGAACAAGGGTTTCATTTAGCGCTGTATCGAAAATATAAATATCAGCATTTATTCATTGTGGCCTCATCAGATGAGATACGTCTAATAATTCATCTCTAAAAGTATCTGTCCTGGGTCTTTAGAGCCTCTACAGTGATCACAACATCCACCATCGTGGCACCCTTTCAGATCTTCTTCAACTCAAGTTTGTATCCAGGCTAATCTTATTTTCTAGGAACATTTCTAGGAAATCGATATTCGGTTACTTCAATGCTGATAAATTGGCGATTTATTATTTATTTTATCGTAAAATTAAATACCTACATAAATTTTAAGATGAGGCACTCAATTCTCTGAAATGTATGATATGTGGACAACGACAAGTTGGCAGCCTCATCACAGTAGTTTACCTGCACATAGCATGTAATTCAGGCTATCTTGGCTGAGTACGGCATTTTCCTGATTTATTGGTCCCCAATCTCTCCCTTTATGGCTCCGTGTGATATTTTTCTATTTCTCAATATAAAAATGTCGATTAAAGGAAGTCGATTTGAATCAAGAAAATACAATACACTCCAGCTGAACACTTTTCTAAAATATGCATTATTTATTTACAATTACAAGTAAGTGTATGATTAAATTTGTGTTTCCGCTGACCGGAAATTGAATATTTTTTTAACTCCTGTGTGTCGGTGGTGTAACGTAGGTCTACATGTCATAGAAAATATGAAATATCTACCTTATTTACGAAAACTAAAACATCACATTTTTTGTAATCATCAAATAGACATTTTCACACCAAAATGACTAAATTAAACTGTTACGTACGGATTTTTTTATTAAAAAATATTTATTAAATACTCTCGTATTTTCGGCCAGTGTGTAAAAGAGAGCAGAATATTGCACTTCGCAGTTAAATCGAGCAAGAAAGAGCACGATAATACCACATATTTCATGTAGGACAGAGATGGCGGTTGCTTGGGTTTCGGTGAAAGAGAAAACAATATCGAAAGAGCACGGTAGAGTCACATAACACGTGTTAGACAAAGACGGACTGCAGTCGCCGCATCGTTGTTTTTAGTTGGTAATGATATGTCGGCGTGAGCGCACACAATTTCGATATGCCATGATTTTATGATAATTTACTAAAATAATACAAATATGTATGTTTACCTTACAAAATTATATAAAGGAATCTTTGAAAAATCTTATCTGTATTGAATATATATATTTTTTACAACTTGTTAAAAACAATGTCGATTTTTAATCATGTAACACTGTGTTACACCACCGTTCCCGAAGGTATTTTTAGCACACTCTTTTAAGAGTTAACAACGTGGTATATTTAAAAAATATAAGTTCAGCTATTTTGAGTAATTTTCGTATGCTTTCGTAATTTTGAGTAATTTTCGTATGCTTCGTATTGCTGATTGCGTGGCCGAGATTTTTTATTGATCCAATACAAAGCCGCACAGACCTATGGAACCCGTGGTGGATGCTATTTGAAATGCTGCGAGGGAAGCCGATGGGAGGAGACGATTAATCCAAGCCCGCGTTGTAATTAGGATGAACACACACAACATCAGAAAATTGTTTTATATCTTAATCTAATGGCCACTCATTCATTTAGGCTACCATTAAGTCAGCATAAAATGTTGAATTAATAAAATTTAATTAAAAAAATACTAACTATGTTTATTACATTTTTTATATAATTCATACATTGCTTTAAAAAGTGATGTAAAACATATTATACTTACATAGTTTATTTTTGATTTATTATACTTAAATTTTTAACGCTAAAACAGGCCATAAGTGTAGTGAAACATTACAAAAATACTACGGCTTGAGAAAATCACACAGATGTATTTTGAATTTACTAGGAATCGTACGTTGGATATAACTGCAGACATTTTTTTGTTTTTCTATCCTTGAAGTGTTCAATAAATTTAATTATAATATATAACACATCATTTCTAACAAATTTACATTTCATAGTATAGTATATTAATTGCGTGGAATTTAATTCATACCCAAAACTAAATCAACAAAAAGAATTTTAAACAAGATTTTTTTTTCAAGAGAGTATAACTCGGTTCATAAATGAAATATATTTTTTTATTTTTTTAAAAAGCATCTAAAAACATTTATGTAGATATCTAGATATATTACTGTGAACATGGTCAATACCACTTTGAGACATATGAAAGCTGGTAAATCGGCAGGCCACGACGGACTAAGTATTGAACACGTTAAACACGCGGGAGGACCAATCTTACAGCTCCTGGCGAGGTTGTTTACTGACATTATAAAGAATGGACAATTACCGAGTAATATGACGAGGACCATAATTACACCCATTTTTAAATCCAAATTATCGGACACAACCTCCCACGAGAGCTACAGACCAATCTCCATTGCCACAACCATCGCGAGATTATTCGAACGCGTGCTGCTAGATCAGGTCGAATCCAGCATGGAACTAACGACAACCAGATGGGTTTCAAAAAACAGACCTCTACCGACGCTACAATATTTACTGTAAAACGGACACTGGAGTACTACAGACACAAAAAGACTACTTCATACGCATGTTTCCTAGACTTGAGCAAGGCTTTCGACAGAGTTTCTCACCCTTTACTTTGGGCAAAACTCAAGGAAAAAGGCATACCATCGGAGGTAATACGTATCCTCGACTCTTGGCACGGACAACAGGAAAACCAAGTAAGGTGGAGAGACAGTCTTTCCGAACCTGTCCACATGACGAGCGGCGTCAGATAGGGAGGGTGCATGTCCCCGATACTGTTCAACCTTTATATGGACGAACTCACTCAAAGGCTAAACAACGCGAGGGTAGGCTGTCACATCGGAGGACAGTGTCTAAACAACATTAGTTATGCTGACGACATGGTACTGATGGCATCGTCTATAAGAGGACTACGCGTTCTTCTAAAGGTCTGTGAAGTGTTTGCTGAAGAAACAAACATGCTCTATAAACCTGATAAAACAGCACTGTTGGTTATAAAGTATGGTCAGGGCCCAAGAAGTATTCCTCCAGTTACCCTGAACCGTGTGGTCCTGAAGGTGACCGAAAGAACAAAATATCTAGGACACATAATTACGAATAATCTAATGGACGACGACGATATTGACAGACAAAGACGAGCTCTCAGTGTAAAAGCGAATATGCTGTGTAGAATGTTTCGTCTTTGTAGCACCGCTGTAAAAAGAACGCTCTTCCTTGCCTTCTGTGCAACGTTATATACATGTGAACTCTGGACAAATTATAAAAAGAGCAGCATAGAAAGACTTCGCATACAATATAACAATGCCTTTCGTATGATGTTTGGCCTTCCCAAATATTGCAGCGCTTCCGGTATGTTCACTGAGGGGCGTGTTCCCAACTTTGCAGCTCTCATAAGATCCAGGGTGGCAGGAATGAGAGAAAGGATATACAGCTCCGGAAATATCCTCATCCTGGAAGCCCGCCTTACTCCAGCATCCAGCATCGATGCACACTGGAGAAAGATACTGGCCCCGCATAATTGACTTGCCATCGCTCGCTAAAGCCGCTAATATACGATATTTTACGATATATTTCTTTTAATACTTTTAATACTTCTCCTCTATTGTATATGATTTTATTATTTCTCTTTTATTTTATATAATATTTTTAATGTGTGTACCTATTTTTATATGGAATGTGTGGGATTGCACAAACCTCCCCACATTCTGGAATAAAGTTATATTTATTTATTTATATCAATTGGTAACAAACCAAAAATAGCTGGAAATGGTTTAATGAGGAAAATATGAATCCTTATCTAAGAAATATAACAAGAAAATCTGAAAAATGATTGAGATTTTTTTTCAGAAATACAATGATACAGTAAAGAAATAAATATCAATCTAGTCAGATAATGTTCTTATTATTAATGTGAACTTGATCAAAAAATATTAATTCCTTGTCGAAAATGTTAAATTCTCTCTCTAAATTTATTGAACTGAAAATTCGTTGAAACAAAAATTATCTTCATACATTACCGTCAAAAAATATGTGGGCAATGTTTTTTTTTTTAATAGAGATGCGAACAAGGAATACGTGTCACATAAATATTTTTACTATTTTCAAACTATGTGAAATGCTTGTGCTATGAAAATAGGACTAACTTGCTGGTATGGAGTGAGGTTTGAACCCGCGACCTTCGGATCACAAAGTGAGAGTCCTAACCACAAGACCAACAAGCTACTCATCTTACCAACATGTTATTAACGAATTAATAACCCGAAAATTATTTACTTTTTGTCAGAATACTTAGATAAAACTGATAATTATAAATAAAGATAAATTATAGAAATCGCATAGAGACGAAGCTATTTATATGTGAATGGAAGTCTTTATAGGGTGGCTCAGGGCTCATAACCTGTATGAGCTGGCTTAAGTATAAATACTTTTATATAAATTGCCTCGTGTCAGTGGACTCCTATGATGTAACTTAATTAATGATTATCCTTTTGAGAACAAAATACAGTAATTGTATTTTCAGAACATACAAATAAAAATATTATTTGAAACTGATAATATTAAGTGATTAATCGATCGTTTATATAGATTTGTATATTAGGTATGTACTTACAAATAAATGAGGGATGGTAATGATTACATAGCCGACATTAGTCGGTGATGAAAATTTAATTTCTAAAGTCCTCAATTTACATGAATTACAATGTACGGTATACAAAATAAAATGAATTACAAACAAACAGAAAATATTTATGATTGTCGTAAAATTGGGAGAAAAATATTAACTATGTTATCTCTTCGTCTAAAATATAATTATAAAACATCATAAGTGACTTTGTGGTAACATCTATACCTATAAAACTCAATGTCTGTCTGTCTGTCTGTCTGTTGTCTATACAAATCTCCACCGATTCAAATTCTGCATATTTATGCTTTAGGACCCGTAATAATAAAGGGTAATAAAGGTGACATTTCCCCCCTATTATTTTACCCCTTCCCCTCCTCCCGATATATTTTCGATGCAAATCTGTACCGTTTGACCGCTCGGACTCAAAATTTGGAAATCTATTCTTTAAGACTTGGCGGGTAACATAGGTGACATTTTTTTTCTATTTTTTACCCAATCCTTTCTCCCTGATATATTTCCTATGCAAATCTGTACCGTTCGAATCAAACATTTGTTTCCCCCACAACTTTATTTTCAACTTAATCCTCAACCCGTGCAACGAATAGCTAGTTATTAAAATAACTAACAAAAAACACAATTAATTAGTGGTAAAAACAAAGTGAATAAATATTTTTATATTTTACTACTTAAGTTTCGAGAGTAAAAGAAACTCTTATTTATGTGTAAATAAAATATTTTTTTACTCAATTTAATGATCATCATGAATAATCTCTATAATGCCAAATCCATCAATAAAATAAAAATATTTATTTGAGCCTTCGTGCAGTAATAAATTTTATAAATTTAATTGTTTTCATTTACTAACTACCTAAATCTTTTCTGGGAATATCATCAACTGTGTTGTAACTCGAATATATATTATTATCTAAGTGAGATCATGATCCATGATTTATTATTCTTCCATAATCATCAAACAGAAATCACATTGAAGCTCATTGTTATCCATAATTTGATAGTTTTTTTCTTTATAATTATATAAGACGTCGTATTTTACGAGTACTTGAATAAATATTAAAAATAAATAAATTTTGCGCGTGACGATTTAGAACAGTTAGTTTATGTTTCTAACACTGTTTTGTAAATTCGAGGTTAAAAATGTTATAATGATAACGAGGAGTCGATTGTTTTGTATTTTTAAATTTTAAAATTATTAATTAACAGCAAAAATATCTACAACCATATAGCTAGCGTGTAACGAATGAGATCAGCTCCACCCCTTCGGTAAGGGTTGAAAGCAGTTAGGGGTCGTTAAGCAGTTTGTTAGCGATGGTGGCTGCGGGATATTTATTTATCTTCAGTGGCCACATGCGCCGGTCCAGGCTATAAACTTTCAGTTAATCAACAACCCCACCCGAATTCCTTGACCACCTCGCAACTCCTTCACATCCAAAGACTCCAACTCAAATTGAGAGTAACGAATTTGTTCTCACGGACTTATTCGTTGTTGTATTAATATTTTGGTAAATTATGTACTTTTTGTGAAGAAAAAGATAGAACTCTTTAAATTTATTATATAAATACATATTTTAAAATAAAATTTAAATAAATCTTCTTTACAATCACTTAGTTAACAAAATAGCTTTATCCACTACTCGTGATATATATCAGATCTTTTATTCGTCGGGTAATTCCAATAAGAAATAACCAGAAGTGGTACCTTAAGTTGTGTTCTTAGCCATAACAGTATTCAGAATTTTAAATAATGTCTTCATCTTATAATACATTCATTTTCATTTAATTAATTGTGAGAGTAATCATCATCATCACCTTACAAAGAAAAGTGTAGAAAAGCTCAAATGCACGCAACGATCCATGGAGAGATCCATGCTTGGAGTAAGCCTAAGAAATACGATGAAATTAGACGCAGAACTAATGTAGTGGATATCATGGATCATGTAGCGAAGCTAAAATGGCAATGGGCAGGACACGTTGCAAGACAGGATACTACAAGATGGCCTCCCAGAGTTATGAAATAGAGACCTTGGGAAAATAAAAGAGGCATCGGAAGACCTCAAAAGAGATGTGCCGATGATATTGTCGCTGTGGGGAGAAAGAAATGGCTACAATTAGCCAAAAGCAGGGAAGAATGGAAAAATAAGGAAGAGGCCTATTTCCAGCAGTGGAAAGACGAAGGCTGATGAAGAAGAAGAAGAAGAAGATCGTCATCATGGCACTGCGACTATAAGCTGAGGAGGGAATGAATGATCTCTTGCCACGTGTTTCGGCCCGTGGAATTCCTCATTAATCCTATAAGTCCACCGTTTCGAAGCTTTAACCACTGTGTTGGTTACTTTTCAGAAGATATGGCTACTTCCATCGTCCTTTGGATTACCGACCTTTCCATGGCATTCTCCTACTAGCAACATGAACTAAGTATATCAGGATTCGGATCTGTATAATTGAGGGTATTTACTGGTTGATATTAAATTCCTCTAAAGGCATTCATTCTGCAGTGTCTATCATAAGCGGTATTTCTATGAGTCTTATAATCTTAAATCTTTATTTTATTCTATGAATTACAGTGTAATTTTTGTAAAAAAAAATACTGATTGGCGATAAATGAAACTATGCCGAAAAATCACCATAACAAATAAACAACTTAAACATGAAGCAAACACATTGTGGTGAGACATAGTATCTTTAAATAAAATACTACTTTGTTTGACTCTACTTTATTTTTAGTAATTACGTACTTTGAGTAATTATTTTGAGTAAATACGTAACATTTATAATAATTTTTCGAGTCGTTATAAATTTTCCGCAGTAAAATAAAAATTAATTTGACAACCAACCAATCACTTTCAATTAAATATCTAAATATTGAAATGTAGGAATGTTACAATAAACCATCAAATGAAGGCGAAATTGAGTAAAATGTCAATTTCATTAAAAAAAAAATCGAACATATTTATCAGGCGCATGCAGTGGAAACATTGAAGGATGACTTTTTAGTAAACGTATAATTTAGAAACAAAAATAGAAATAAAATATTACAGATTTTTATGATATAAAAATATGAAATATGAATATATGTTGGGTTCCGAATATTTTCAAATAATTGGTTACGTAAAAGTCATGCTGCGATGTTCCCAATGCACGCCCCTGGTATTTATATGTATATAAATTCAAATATGACATTTTTAGGACAACATCCATATTTCAACAGAATCTGATCAATTTCTGCAGCAACGGGTTTTTAAGTTGTAAGTTAACTTTGTTAAGTTAAAATATGGTTTACTTCGCTTAAAATTATTAAATAATTTTGATTGATCAATATTCAAAAATTCACAATTTTCTTTGGTGTAAGTTTTATTAATATTGTCACAAAATGGCAAGCAGAAGGAATTGCGCACTGTCCGAAGTCCTTGCGATATCACTTTGGAAGAACATAATGGAATGCCCTAGGAAAGTCCATAATTATATACAACCATTGAGAAACGTCTACAAACGACTTGAAGCGACGATAAACTTATACTAAATACTAGAATAATCTAGGAGGTTCGATAATCGAGTCTTGTTTTGACTGATTGCTCAGTGCGAATTGAGTCGCGGACGACGGCCAGGTGCGCCCAGTCGTAAAATTGCTAAGCGACAAATATAAGCGGCGAAATCAATAAATGCGATTAATACGTGCGAGAATGGGAAGGAATGTTCTAGCGAATTTTAAATAAAGTATTCATACACGAGTGATATATTAAGAAATAGTTTGATTTAAAGAATGCGTTAAGTGACTTTGTGCGTTGAATAATTAATTAATCATTAATTTATAAATTGCTAACTAATTTATTTTGTTTTTATTTGTCTACCGCAGCCATGCCTCGTGATAATATTCAATAGATCAAAGCACAAATAATCACTTTGATTTAAATTTCAGATGATACGTTGTTCTAAGAGTACTGTGTGTTTAGTAGAATCAGTATCATTAAATAACATGTTGATGAATACACGTATACATTTAAAATGTAATAAACTGAAAAGTTAATAAATAATAAATAATAAAATAGTACAAGTACTGGCATAAACATATTGTAGGCTATGAATGTATAATATGTTGCCTTTTTTCTTATATCCTACAACATCCTAACAGATTAAATTAATCGCAGATGAAGTCTCTGCGTTGAAATAAATGACTACAATAAACTGGTATTCTAACATTGCAACTAAGCTATTTAATGGTTATTTTTATTCCAGTGTGTGCCATTTATTTTCGGTAGAAAAGAGAATTTTCTACGTCTGCGTTTGAGTGAATTATTTAGTTAGCTCCTCCTTGGGACTGTAAAAACCAATAGTAATTCGATGAAGAAAAATAGCACACTTTGAAGTCAAGGTTTAACAACGAACAAATATATGTTTTTATTATTGATTGATATGGCAGTGACTTTGCTGTGCGTCATGATTATTTTGGTTTATACTCAATTAAACTTTGTAATGCACACATTTTCAGTTAAATTCATCTCTACTATACTTTCGAGAGGAGCAGTCCCTCTCATCATCAGGTGTAATTTGCTCCTCTGGAAACTATATATGATTTTTAAAAATTTCTGTTTGATTAGGTATCAATATTCTTAAATATGGGAAAAATATTTAATTAATCTTATAGTTATATAGTATTTTGTTGTATATCTTTATTATTTTTTGTTCTCACTATATTTTTCAGCTGCTCATCTCGGCACAGGTTCTTCCTAGTGAGATGAACGGCTTCATCTCCTTTATCATGTAACAAGATGAAGATAAATAAATAAATAAAAAATAAAAAAACTATTATATCAAATTGTAGTGATAAATTTAACTTAACGTGTGTGCATTACAAAATTCAATTAAATGTAAATTAAAATAACGACACTTTTATTTTTAAACAAAGGTTTTTCTTCGTCCTTAACTTTTTAAACGAGCACTCTTATAAGTGTCATCAAGAAAATGCAATTTTTAAATATCAATTGGAATTATATATTGATAACGAGCATTAAATTGCTATTGATAATCTAATTAAAAATAAGCATTTATTATTTTCATTCAAATAAAATATAAATTTAAACACACGTTTATAAATATTAAAATAAATTAAAGCACGTTTTGATTGCAGGACAAAATGTGTTAAATTATATATAATATAATGCTTCCAAAGCAAGCTAAGCTTCAAATTTAGTAAGGCATGCATTCAACGTTTATAATTAATAAAACCTGCTGATGATCCTAAGAGCTCAACAAAAATAAACGTTAAAATAGTTTTATAAATACACTTTGTCTCCAGAGAGATGATTAATTAATTAAGCTAAATTATGGAAGCTGACAGAGACGAAACTATTTACATATATGAGAAACATGTATGAAAGTCTTTTAATAGCATGCTACAAAATCTACTTACTTATATACTAGTTCATGAGAGTGGACTACAGATGTCTCTAGCACAGTCCCTTCGAATAAACGAAAGGTTTTCAGATTTAGAACAAATATAGAACTTTAAAAAAATTGATAATGTGTGGATTGATGAAAATTGGACTGTGTAGACTCTACACAATGCAACGTAGAGTGAGCACTTTAGCGAGCTCGTAGAGGTCACAAACTCTGGGTCGTCCTATAAAAAGAATTTCATACATGTTTCTCATATAAATTGTTTCATCTCTGTTAGACTCTCGAGACTTCTTTAATTTAGCTTACTTAAGAAATTTACGTATTTATGTGAAAAACACATTTATTTTTTCAATTAATTCGGCAACATTGTAGATTTTATTTAAAAGGCAACATTTTTAAATGTTGATTGTAAAAATATTACATTTTGATATTTTGATATTTTGACATTTGTAAAACGCCTTGACGATGGAAAGGTTTTTAAGAAACATGTAGGTGTAATTAATAAAAAATATAAGTAGATACATACAAATAAAACTATCAATATTGTTACGTGGCGTGGCTCGCTCGAAAAATGAAATGGCACAACTCGTAAAATAAATCTTTTATTATCGCTTGTACATTATCTCTAACATTTTACAATCGCTCTCAACGCAATACTACTGCTATTTTTTATTCAAACACAAAAGAACAGCTCTCTTTTGTTTTTCTACTCAGGTAAGAACCCTTCCATTTCTTCGCTATTTATTTAATCATGTTAGTTCTTATTTCAACCACTGGGCATACCGGCCCGCCGTTCTGCGCATGTGACACTTTTCTATGGAACTGTCAAATGTCAACGAACAGCTCGTTACAATATTTAAAAGCATATTTCATAATAACAACGTAAATTCATTTATTTTCTGTGGCTATTTGGAGTGAAGTGAGCTTTATTACACTGGTATGTTGCTTATTTTTCCTGCGTTAAATATATTACATCAAGTTGTCAAAATAATCACTATCCCACCCTAGATTTGAGGTTAAAATTGTCATTGCAAAACAACATTTTGAAAATATTATGCGAGATGTCTCGGTTTATATATTATCCATGTCGGCGGTGATGAGACTTCCGAGGTATTAAAAAGTCTTGACTCATTCTATGGTTTGCCTCTCAACTCTTTCCCAGTAGTATTTATAACGTCTAAAAAGTTTTGAAGGTCTTTAATCTTGTTAGCCAGCACCAAAGTATTGAGAGAAGCTAGCACAAGATCGTGTGAGCTGGAGGAGAGTTTGCTTTCAAGCTGATGGTGTTGCGGCGGCCAGATAATTAAAAAATGAGCAACGAGCCGCAACCATGCGTCAACGGGACCGACCAATGCAACCTGGACTCGAATAGGGCAATTTTTTCATCACAAAACTCGTGAGAGGCGCAGCAACAACTAAGTCAGAATAGCGAGGGGATCCTCGAGCATGAGGCCCGAAACAACAATTATCTGCGTACCTTAGCATTTATTTATTTTTATTTCTATGTTGTTTGTAGTCTTTTTAGGAGTATAAGTTGAATAGCAGTGGTGTTAAAATACAGCCTTGGCGAACGTTTCGTTGAATTTTAACTGTTTCTGTATTTGTTTTTACCAGTCTCATATTAGTTTTCTGATGCCAATAGGATTTCTTATGACACTTTTATCTTTCTCGTCAACTTGGGAGTCTCTTAAAATTTCGATCAGCTTTTCATGTTTCACCCTATCAAAAGCCTTTTCATAATCAATGAATTATGCAAATATATCTTTTCGTTGGTTACGACATTTTTGTAGGAGTACATTGATCCCGAAAAGAGCTTATCTGGTACCAAAAACCTTATGAAATCCGAACTGTGAAAATCCATTTGTCTCTAATGCAGGCATGGGAGACACGTAAGAAAATGTTCAACGTATGGCTCATGAGACTAATCAGTCTATAGTCACTGCAATTTTTGGGACTAGATTTCTTTGGAAGTGTAACAAACGTCGATTTAAGCCAGTCTTCCGGGATAATTCCAGAGTCATAAATTTTGAAAATTTTGTAAAATATCGACATTTGAGTCATTTAATAGAATCAGTAGTTCCATTGAAATGTCTCTGGACTAGAAGCTTTTGTGCATTTTGAGATTTTGTTGCGTGTAGTACCTCTGATTTTAATATCGACGGTCTATCTTTACTTTGCACGTTGTCAGTTAGTGAGTATCTTATGTCAATGAAAAGCTTTTGGATAAAGCATTCCCACTCTTTGGATAGCAATTTGTCATCGAGTATGGGTTTATTTTTGTTAAGATCGAGGATTGGCCTAAGTGCCTTTTTTATGCATTCCAGCTATATCTTTAGCCATAAAAAGAGTTGTATGAGTGCCCATTACAACCATAAATAGTTTTATAATACTACATTTAAATATCATTATTTATTTTTTATTTATCATTAAAAGTGTATAACGTTTTGTATAAAAACTTATTAATTTTATATAATTTATTCAGTAAATTATTATCAATTTATCGTTAAAAGTGTACTGTGTAAATATGTCATATTCAAAATTTTCATTATAATTATGTAATTTTCAAAAAATTCACAAAATGTTCTTTCTTTGTATTCTAATGTTACTTTAAGACCACCTATTAGGGTCATTTATGACCTAGTAATGGTCTGTTAAAAAAATCATATGTTTACGTTTCCTGTACATATTTTTTTTTATATTCTTGTTTGATATTAGCTATCGAAATAAGCTATCTTGAATGTGGGAAAATAATAAAAATTATTGTATCAAAAACACATTTTACTTGTACGCCTCATTTTGCAATGATCTATCAAAAATAATATTTTTAAAATTCAAAAAAATCCTATTTAAACGTAAATAAACTTTAAACTAAAATAAAATAACGGATAACTTGCTATTTTCAGTTTGGTATAAGATCGATAGAAATTTTAAATGAAATTTAATATTCCAATAATCACTACGACGATCCATGCCGACGAATTGAAATTAATGCCAAGCAAGTATGCTTTGAATTACTCAATGTGATTTTTTTAACGAAGGATATATATACTTATTATATAATTTCTTATTTTTTTATACACATTGGGTTGAAAATTATTTTGTTTACATTTTTTTGCATTTAATTTACTTTTTACCATAGGTACTGTACTTAACTGTATTTAATATGCTTTTTTTACGCTTCAACAGGTCAAGGGGCCCAATTACAGAAGCGAAAAACATCACAAAACACCCAGGCTTGAGTAAATCACGCAGATTAATTGTGACCTCACCGGGAATCGAACATGGAACCCTCAGTGTGAGAAGCCAGAGTCATGCCCACTGGGCTACGACGGCCGCCATTTTTAGAAATTAATTAATAAATTTAATGAAATAATTAATAAATTTCACGTTAATAATTATTTCGTGACCAGCGTGAGCACTATGCAGATACAGATAACTTTGTTCTCTTAGTATTAATTTAAATCGTTACAAAGATATTTTCCTAATGCACGTGGTTTCAAAACTACTCTTTGGGGTAGCTCTAATGAGTCCCTTACGGAAAGGGATGGCGTTGACCTTAATTTACTTTCAGCACTTAATTGGAGCAAAATTAAAAATAGTGACCATTCGAATGTGAGGGCTTAAACAAAACAGTGAAAATAAATAATATTTTTGCATACTACTTTTAGTTGAACTCTTACAAAGTTGTCATCAAATATACGCAAAGACCAAAAGTTTTCTTAACTTTAAGACAGAAGCCCAAGAGAAACCCACAAAAACACTACCATCCTAGATAAGACCGGGCCCGTCGAGGCATTAACATTCAAGGCTCGAAATAAACAGAACCCACTTTAAAACTTTTGACTGGCATCCAAAACAAATTAAAACATCCTACATCGCTTTTGTGCTGTTCTTCTCACAATACCATCCGAATTATAAGAAATTTGGGCATCGTACTGCTGCTTTCTATGTTTTCACATTATTATTATTTGAAAACAAAAATATATAAAACATAACTTAACATCACTTTTCGCTGCAGGGGTAGGCGGAGATGATAGAACGCCATTTTTCTCTATTCTGGCACACCACTTTTGCTCCGGCTACATTCATTATATTCCCATACATGCCCTACGTTTTATATATTTTTTATAAAATGTAATCCATAAAAACCTTTTAAATTACTTTAAAAGTTAAATTATATAGTTAAGGCCCTGTTAAAACCCTCAACAACCGTGAGCATGCATGAGAAGATGTATGAATGTAGCCGAAGCAAAATTAGTGTGCCAAGATAGAAGAATATGGCATTCTATCATCTCTGCCACCCCTGCGGAGAAACGGCTTGATGGTTAGTTAGTTATAGAGTTAATAAATATTGTTTTTTCCTATGCTGTTTCGTAACAATTTCATCGAAACATTGATTCAATTTCACATATGAATTTCATTTTTTTGTTATATAAGTATACCTACATATTTAATATCCATTGTTTGTGATATTTACGATCCAATATTAATGAGTTCGATAAATGAATTGGTGCAAATTTTATGTGACAAAAATATTGATAAAATTTACATTTGTATCCTATCGTACAGTGCATTGATCATATCAGGAGGCTTGAGAAAAAGATGACATGAATATTTCAACCAATTGTTCATCTACAATAGAACCAAAATGCAAAAGATCTAGAAAGATGGTGGTTAAACATATCTAGTATAGTGAAGGTAGTATACCTGCATAAAGAGCAATGAATGTACTCATAAGAGCAACATCGAGATTTACGAGTATACCTACTAATGAAAAAAATCGATATAAATTAGGAAATCAAGTTTTTTAAACTAAATATATACAAAAACACCAATATACACAAATTAAATTTACAAAAAAATACATTTAATCCCTTTTTAAAACAGGCTGTTATTTCCATTTACAGCGAATGAAATTTGAATGTGATGAGAATGTGTTTTTAGGTCTTGTTTTTGAAAGTTCTTCAAATAATATTTGTAACTAGTAGTTATAATATTTTACCCGATATAAATATGAAAAAAAGTATCTAGCAGTCCAGCATCCTTTCAATATTTATTACAAGAACCTCAATAGTATTATACCTACTTTACCATGAATCAGTATCTAAATATCGTGAAAAAGAAATATCAGAAAAAATATTAACCTACTGCTCATCAAAATTGACTATAATGGCCTCGTTTCCCATAATGAGTGGAATTAAAATTATGTCGGTTGATGTACAAGACGACACGTAATATGGTGTTTCTGTACCTTTAAGACATTTGTATCTCGAACAAGTTAAATAATAGACGCCCCACTTTTATGTCATTTTTCTATGTCAGTTATCTTCTTACTTCTTCAGCTTCAGGTAGGGTTATAGAACTGACTTGCCACTGTCAGAAGATTAAACATAGATAAAGTTTGTAGTGACAGGCCTAAATTGTCTGTAGAACTTTGTAACTACCATAATACGGAACAGTCTTTGAAAAAAGGCTGAAAAAGCACATTTTCAAAAATCTTATCATTTATTTGCTAACAATTTTTAATTTGAAGGATTTGTGCAGTAGTTTTCAAATAAAGCGCCCTTGATAGCCGTTTGATTTTTTTATGCAAATGACTCTATATAATTTATCAACTGTTATTTTATTAATTTAATATCGATTCCTAATCATTTATGATGACGTATGTCTGACGACTTATATCAATAGTGCTGTTATTGTTTTATTAAAATTTTGAAAAAGTATATTTTATGAGAGTAACCCTTGTAAAATAACCATTGAAGTCAAGAATTGTACCTTAGAAGAAGCTTCTTTTAATAGATAATAAACGTATAATTTTGGTCAACATGCTAAAGAAAAAAATGCAAAATCTGTTGACAAAATATGCAAATGAATGGCTCAAAACAGAAATTTTTTAAATCCATCCAACATAGAGCAACCATTGGTGATGACAGCGTAAAAGCAATATCTAATCCAGGAAACAATGTTTAAACAGGAAACAAATGATTGCTAAATCATGAGTTAAGTTGTTGAGCGAGAAGCGTAATGTTTCCACGAGTATACAAATACAGACAGATTAAAATAATTCAGATACCTTCCTCCTGAGGCTATCCTTTTACTCGTTAATGCATTTGTGGTATCACGTGCAAACTATTAAGACAGTATTTTATGTAGACTTCCAAAATTTCATCTGGATAGACTTCAGTCCATTGTTAACGCGACAGCATGGATAATATATGGAGCATCAAAATTCTCGCACATCACATCCCTTTTGGCTTCGTTTTCCTCAAGGAGTCGAATTTAAGTTGTGTTGGTTAATTTACAAGACGACACATAATATGGCGTGTGTCTTCAAGAGCTCTGCATCCCAGAAGACTTAAATGTTGACGCCAAACTCTGAGGTCAGCCACTACTTAGGCTTGCAACTTCAGGAAGGGTTGTAAAATCAACCAGGAAACTAACTTCAGTGAACGGGAATTTGCGGTGGCAGGCTCATATGTAAGAGCATGGAAATCTCTTCCCTGTGCTATACAAAAAAGTCTCAAAATATTTTTAATCATTTTTATAAGTTCGCAATGTTAAATTAAAAACAAATGTAAGACTCAACAATACTTATGTAAATTGCCCTTGAGGTGAAATCATATGAAGATGGCGCCTTGTAAATTATCCATTGTTAATACGATCTTCTGGTTTTATCATTAACGCGTGAATAATATTTTATCATTAACACTTGGACGCGTGAATAAGTCAAGATAACCAAAAAATCTATTAAATGATGAAAAGCTGCGTACCTAATGGAACACGTTCTCTAAAGTGATAAGTATGATAGGTATATGTAATGTTCTGGTCCCCTGTGTTTGGAGCAGAATTTGGTTGATATCGGGAATCCAGTCAAACTCACTATACTGCTTCAAGATACTTTAGCAGTTACTTATATATATGATTGCGCGGTAAGAGAACGCAGCAAGATGACGGTCTCTTAATTAATAACATTCGCTCTCTCTGTCTCTTTCGTATCGTGTATCTTCCTCATTAATTTGAACAGACGTTCACTCAGATACGTTACAATACAGGTAGGCAGAAGAGGCTTAGAATATATAAATATGTTATCTTGGCTGCGTAACCTCAGAAAGTAGTTCGTTGAACGAAATTATGATTTTGTAGGTACTTTTAGGATATTCGAATAAATGTCAATCTTCAATAGAATACGCCACATAAAGAAAAATAAGAAAATTCCAAAAATAATTAATTTTATTTCTGCATAATTATATCCAATGTCTAGTACAGTATTGTTTATGAACAGAGATGACTTCTAAATCTCTCTTGAAATTTTAACCTTTTCTAAACTCTATCTATATTTATAGAATGCTAGCATAATAGAGTTTATTTTTATTATTCAGCATATGGCTATATTTTATTTTGCAATACCGCATCTAGTTCGGCCCGAGTGTTCGTTATACTGTTATCGGTGACTTATTTTTACATATATGGCTCGGGGGGATATAGTGAGCCTTGAGAAAGCGGGATTATGTATGGAAATTGCTTTGCGTTATCGCGATCTCATATAATACACAACATATACATTTACTACGTATCTGCTTTGGCCCACTCTCTGTGGTTCGAAGAGTAAATTAAACTTTTACTTGGCTGTATCACACTTCTTGTTTGACAAAGCAATAAACTAAATCTTATTACGATAAACAGACTCCACTGCTTAGTAGTGATGGGTCCGCTCTGTACTCACTACTACAATGTAGTACTACACTACATTGAAGTGCACATTTCGCACATTTTGGTGTGTAGTGCACACTACAAACTACAAACACCAAAGTTATTGAAAGTAAAAACTTCAAATAGTACACTTTATTTCAAAGCGAACACTACAAACTACATACACTTCAAAGTTATCGAAAGTATGAGAAACACATTTTAAATAGTGTATTTTTTACGTGAAATTTTTGGAAAGTTGATGTAGATATATGAAGAATTTTTTGGAATCTGTAACAACCCCCCCCCCCATGGTTTGAAAAATTTTGGGAGTTATGAAAAAAATTTTGGGAAGTTGATGTAGCTAAACGGAGAAATCTTTGGAAACTGTAACAACCCCCCCCCCCCATGGTTTGAAAATTTTTTGGAATCGAACGAACAAATCTGTCTGGCGACCTTTTTTTTTTTTTTTTAGGTCGCCAAATGTTACTTTGGAGAAAATATCGTCATTTATTTAAATATTTTTGTCGTTGACCTTTTTTTTTTTTTTTTAGCTTAAATTAATACTAAAAAATACTTCATTTCATTAATACTTCATTTCATTACTTCACTTCATTAATACTACAATTACTTCATTACTTCACTTCATTTACTTCACTTCATTTCGTAGTACTACAATTGTAGTGTACACTTTGTAGTCTTCAAACTGGTGAACGTGTGTGTGTTGTAGTCTTCATTTTGAAATGAAGTTTTTCCCTTCGCTACTGCTTAGCCACGAATACATTTAAACATTCAATTATAAAATTTATTAATATTTATTCGTATTTTTCACATGAAAAATTTTGCACTGTAACTCTTTAGATTGCTGCGGCTCTCCTTCCCCTGACTACACCCTCTTTCCTTTGGATGTAATGTAAAAATATTGAATTGCAATCGTTCAAAATTTGCAAAGTTACTACTGTAAGGACCCAGCGCAATCAATAAACGCTCTTTTATCCCTCTGGTTATCTACTCCTTCCCCCTGAAATGTTGTTCAGTTGCACTCTAGGATCCTGAGAAAAATAAAGTTAGCTTACAGTGCGCCCTGTAATACCTCACTCTTCCTGACCTTTGCCTGGACCAAATTTCACATACAGCTCTATTATTTACAACCTGCTTGCGCCGTTGTCTGCAGACCATTTTGGACCATTTTGTAGAGATCATCCCGAGATAAAAATACTAGCCGCGAGGATAACTTGCGGCTACTATTTTGCATTGTTTTAATACGATTTATAAATTTAATTTAGTAATAAATATATATTATTTTAATATTATTAATATTCAAAGCATTAATTTTGTGGTTAGACATAATGACAGAATGTTAGTAAACTTAGTAAAAAACCACCACCAGATTTACAGTCTACCGGTTTCGAGACGTACCCGTCTCTTCGTCAGGACCAACACTACACTACAATATTCACAACACTATACAACCCAACCATATTATTGTTAAACTATCACCACTTTTGATCACATGCGTGTTAATTGGAAGTTGCAGTTCATAACAAACTGCAACTTATTATTATCCTAATATTATCATCAAATAAAAACAGAATTAAATTGAAAAAAAATGCATTTCACAGGGCCATTCAGACATAAAAGGCCCACAAAGTGAAGCAAGTTTCTTTATTTAAAAAAATCGTTGATTTGGTTATTCATTAATTGATTAAATAATTTAGGTTGTGTCATTTTAACAAGATGTCCGTATTTAATATATGGAACCTGAAGAATAAATTTTAATATGATAGATTTAAATACTAACTAACTCACTAACCATCACGCCGTTTTTCCGCAGGAGTAGGCAGAGAGGATGGAACGCCACACTGTTCTATACTGGCACACCACTTTTGCTTCGGCCACATTCATACATCTTCTCAAACACGTTCTACGGTTGTTGCGACTTTTAACAGGGCCATCCTCAAATACTTGTAGTATAGGATCGTGCCAGGTCTTTCGCGGACGCCATCTCAGCACTCCATTCTTTATTCTATCAACCACACTACAGTCAGCATTGCATTCACTTCTAATTTGTTCATTCCTCAATCTATCGACCAAAGATTTTTCACACAAGCGTCTTAGTGACCGCATTTCCACCGCATTCAGTCTACTTTCATTCCTCTTTTGCCAATTCCAGGCTTCACTTCATACATCAGGGTTGGCACTAAAATACCATTATGTACCGCTAGTCTTGCTTTCATTGACAGATTCTTATTGGCCATAATTGCATTTAGAGCACCATTCATTTTGTTTCCCGCAGTTACTCTCCTTTCGATATCATTCTCGGTTTTGCTGTCTCTACTAAACATACTTCCCAAATACAAAAAATCGTTCACATGTTGTGTTGTTTACATTTACATCACACTTAGTCACTCTTTCATCTCTCTCGAATACCATCACATTCAATTTGCTGACATTCATCAGAAATTCACTCTGCATGCATACATCGGACATTCTGGATACCAGGCACTGCAGATCAGCTTCACTGTTACCCACTAATTTAAATTAAAAAATGTGACAAAAAGCCTAAGACAATATATGAGAAAAAAATGTGAAATTTGCTCACACTGCAAGACGATCGCCTTAATGAGAAAGCAAAGTTCATCAATGGATTATAGCCATGCAATGATGATGATATTATTTATGGTTTTATGTGGCATTTGCACGTTCGTGTCGAATTTCGCTGTAAAAATCGAACCCAGGTTTGACTTTTGTCGCCACCAATGTCAATCTGATCTCTAATTTTATCTCCAGTCCGAAATATCAACACGTGTACCTGGTACTGAGATTTATCGCAACTAAATAAATCTGGTAGATTTATTTCATCGTGTCTCACCAAATGGACTCTGGCAAAAATAATTAGGAAATATATATTTTGTCAACGCGATACCACCCCGTGTAGGAGTGACCCATCCAATAGGGAATGATTGATGGGGGTAGAAAAAAACGCTTCGCTTGCCAAAGGTTCTTATTACATTTCTGTTGGTTTGAAAAAAAGTTAAGCTACAATTAATTCGTAATATTTTAATTTTTTCATAAAAATTTGGTCATTAAAAATGTTCAAATTTTTTTATTTTTAAATCTGCAAGCTTCAGAGATGAATGTATCACTCGTAACATATAAAACTGAGAATAGGTTTATATAAAATTATCTTTTCAATAACCGGGAAAAACAATTTTTCAAAAAAAGCCGTGCTTTTAAGTGAATGAAAAATATAATTGAAAATTTTTTAAATGATATTTAGTATTTTACAAATATTTTTATTAATGCTTAAATTACGCTACTGTGGATTCGTGATAAATTGTCAATAGAATATATGTTATAGACAAATTCTCAAATTTTTTGGACACATCGCCGGCAGAGACGATGATAAAGGTCTGTAAAGGTCGGTGATAACTGTAAAGATGCAATGAATGCAAGAAAGGAAGAAATCAAACTCTAACTAGAAGGATTTGCAACTCAAATAACACATTTTATTGATAATTAATTACAATAAAGCTCAATAACAGGAAACATTTAATTCATCCGTACCTACTGTTACGGATATGCCACGGCGGGGAATGAAATTAAACAATTATAAGCAATTCCAAACATTAATGAAATTTAAAGTCATTAGACACACTTTTATTGGAACACTAATTTGTCGCTAGAATATTCCACTTATACACTTTGTATATTTTATTCACGCCGCATTTACCTATGGCATGGATTCATAGTTCCCTTCTCTATTCAGGCGAATGAACAAGCAAAGCCTTACTTTAGCCCACTCTCAAAACAAATTGATGTTTGAAAATCGTTTTGAAAAAAAAAGAGAACGTTCATTTTTAAATCTTCTCGTATATATTCGTGTATTTGACCAATTTCCAGATTATTCTATTCTATTACGTTCAGTTCCTCTCGTTTTTAGAATCTGGTATACTTTGGGCACGTAACTAGAAAAAAAATGATAACCTGGAGAAATTTGTGATCACTGGAATTGTATAAAAGGGGAGGGTGAGAGATTAACCTCGAAAAAGATAGTCAGACTGCGATCGAGACTTGAATGGAGCCTCGCTATTCATTCTCCGCTCTAAGCAAGGCCCAGGATCGCTAAAAATAGAGGAAATCAGTAGAAGCCGTACAAAGGACCTCGATACGAGTCCATCAACTTTAAGAGAGACTTTCAAAGTTCTTGCTAAATAGTACAGGTATTTTATACGGAGGTCTTTTCAAAGAATTTGAAAAAACTAGTAGTCACCGCTAATAGAAGAAAAGCCATTATGAAGAAACGCTAACACCATAAAGACAAACAAATAAGTATATTTTATGTGACGTACATTAAATATATTTACCAATTAATGGTGTAAAAGGGTAACCGTTTTTACTAAGCATTATCAAACAAATAAGATACTTTAGCGTTTAGACCCTTCGATCTACAAATAGATTTTCGCTAAAATGAAGCCCGGCCCTTCTCCTCCACACATTAACTCCTCGAAGCACTTAACCCTACTTTACTGAAACACCAGACATAAATCTGATGTCCTTAATATACTGTGCCCTGATCTGTTAAGGTCGGTCGGTTTGGTTTTGTATTCGAAAGTGCGGGTGTTTATTTGTCTTTTTACGACGCAAATACACTAAACGGTTGTGTTAAAATTTTTTTTTTAATAGAGATGCGGACACGAAATAGGTGTCACTTCAATATTCTTACTATTTTCAAACTAGCTAAACGCTTGTGCTATGAAAATAGGACTAACTTGCCGGGTCTGGAGTGAGATTTGAATTCGCGACCTTTGGATCACGAGGCGAGAGTCCTAACCACAAGACCAATAAGCTACTCATGAAATGAATAAAAAATGTAGAAATTAAAAGTCTATGTTATATATATGTACATAAGTTTTCTTCTTCTTTTTCATAGCTCTATTTGTGATCAGTGGCTTGGACACTTTTTCGTTCGCTCTCGAACTCTTCAATCGGCCAAGTTGGGATATGCAATGCTGCAGATATTTGTTCCGTGTCCTTTTTGTCCTTCCTAGACCTTCAACTTCCACTTTTTTCTTTCAAGTATATGCCTGAACCTGTGCTGTCTATAATAATTGATATTTTTATGTAAATATTTAAACAACTGGAATTGCAAATAAAAGGCTATGAAAATATAAACATTTTGCATTTTTTTCATTATCCTACTCTACAGAATATGCATAATCAAATCGTTTACAGGACGATATATTCAACTTATTTTTTCGGTTAATGATTTTTTAATGATTATAAATAATAAATATCGTTTATTTTTACTTAATTTATTAAGTTTTACTTGCACAATTAACGTTGAAACAGTGATTGCGATGATAAATGATTACGCAGTGACCGTCCAATCCCTTTATATAGGTTATCGTTTAAAAGATATTTTTTGAGTATACGATAATGACCCATTCGATTCCAGAGTGTTATGGAGAGTATATTTATTTCATATAAAGATTTCAGTAATGAAAAATTTCTCCGGATTCTATCCTATCTCGTTACAGTATACTTCAACAGAGAAAGCTTTTCTACTTAATAAAGCATTTCTGATTGATTCTGGTTTACCCCAGTTAACGCTTAATTTATCATTGATAGATTATGTAATCTACTTATTGAGTTAATTTAATGAGAATTAAAGATATACGCTGTTAATTCCGTGATATGCTTTGCGAAAATATGAATTTGATGATTTAGATTTAGAGTATTATTAGTAATTCGTAAAATCACTTATGTTATAAGTAAGTTAATGTTATTCGGGGTTACAGAAAATATTTTGGTTTAATAATTATTAGGTTCAATACGTTAAATCATCCTTCAAATACATTTTTTTAAAGAAATAGAGATGTGAAAACGGAATACATGTTAAATCGATATTCTTATTGTTCTCAAACAAAGCCAAAAGCCTGTGCTACGAAAATAGGACTAATTTGCTGGTGTCCTGGAATGGGGCTCCAGGACACCAGCAAGTTGACCACCGACCACCAGGTCACTAGGCGAGCGTCATGACCATTACATCAACTAGTGTAGCAACAAGATAGTCATCTAATTATAATACTTTAATTAATGAAATTAATTATGTATACATGTCAGTGGGAGATTAACCTCTTCTGTTGGAGATTAATTTAACTCACTGACAAGTACGGTTCCATTGTAACCTTCGAGGTTAAGCCTTAACAATGGAAAGTGTTACCGTACCGTATATATCATATAAACACGGTATATATACAGAGCTTATTCACAACACATTACAAATAGATTCCTGCCTAAAGTATGAATATAAAATTTTCAAACAAGACGGTCCTAATATGATTAGTCATTTTTTACTCCCTTTAAATTAACTCGTGGCGTCTGCTTGCTTGCTTGACGAAAAAACTTTGGATCGATTTTTAACCCTTTTTCTTTGTCATTTTCTCTAAAAGGTTGGACTTTCATCTAAGTAAAACATATTGTACATATATTAAAAATTCATTTGCTTAATGAATGTCAAATAAAATTATTAAAACCATGTTTAAAAAACTGTTATTCAAATTTGTGTGAGGTTTTAATAATTTTATTTGACTTGTATTCAAGCGAATGAATATTTAATATTTGATTCGAAACTAAATGTAAAATATTTCATAGAAGCGTTGATAGCAATAGTGGGCTAAACCACAGAATTTTTTGAGTTTATATTTTCTTCTGGTTCTGATTAATTTGCATATTGTGTAAAAGCGGGCCATGTTTAAGTTTAAGGGACTGACTGAAAGAATAAATTGATTACAATATTGTGAAAATTGAACAGAATTCAATAATTTCTGAAATATGTAACATGGGTAGGAATTATAATCTCGGAGTTTTTTTACAAACTTAGGATTGGGGGATTAAGGAAGGCTGACCCAGGGATCCTGGGACTAGTCCCGAGATTAGCTAAAATTGCTGGTGACTATTAAATAAAAATATGTCATTTGAAGTACAAAACAAGTTATTTATTTAAAATTTGGCACTTATTAATCAAAATAATAAATAAGTTACATTTGACATCTCACAATTAAAAATATTAATTGAGTAGCAACAGAAATTAACATCAAAATTAAAAAAAGCTAATAGCTATATATTTATTAATAAGGAAAAACAAGTAAAGTAAATGTATGTGCATTAATTTATTATTGAATTTTGCCGCACTAGGTAGGTAACGTATATCTACATACGCATATTGTTTAGAAATGTGTTTGGTCAATTATATGTTTTTATTTATTTTCATAGATGGCGGTAGTGTGTAGCCATACATACTGTATGAAAACTTTGCATAAATATTTAAAAATAATCAAATAAATTACATAAAATTTGAGAATGTAAATCATTAAACGTAGTTATTGTTTACAATAATGTACAAAAAAAAGTATTTATTGGATAGTTTCAAAGATATAAGCCAAAATATATCAAAGTTACAACATCCACACGCTTGACGCCAGCCTCGCAACATATATACAAAATCAGAAGCATTGAATGTTGGGAGTGTGCGTCTTCGCTGTGATGGCACTTGGTGGACATTGATTTGTTTATAAACAATGATTTTCGTCCATCGCGCGTGATCCGCGCACGCTCATTGGTTAAATGAAATTGCGCGCGTCTTATTTCCTGTTACGCATTTCCTTTCTTTTTTACAAAATCACTGCCACAGATTGCAGGAAAGCGAGAGGAAATACGTTGCACATCAAAAATAAAAACACATAAGAATCATAATTCTGTGATTCTTGGTGAGGTATATAAACATAAAAAATACCGATTTGTAAACATTTATGAATGATTGTAAAAAAATATTAAATAAATAAAAATAAAAATAAATTTAATTATAAATTAGGAATCCTAGACGACTGCATTATTTTTTTTAGATATTGCTGCCTTTGATTTTATACCCCACAATTAGGCCCGAACTCAGAATCAATACTTAGAAGATTATAAGGTTAAGATACGCCTTAAAAGTGTTATTTTGTACTGAAAATCACGCTTTTAAGGCGTACCTTCACCTTTTAATCATTTAGTATGAATTTGGGCCATAGTGTTCTTATGATACTTTGAGAAGCTTTTCAAGTATATTTGGGGAAATGTATAAGGGGCTACCCAAGAATTTATGTACTGAAAGAGCGCATACCTACTTGCAGTGGCCGGGTTTCCTTATCGTATCTCGTCACGGGCGACTGGACAGAAATTAGAGCATTGAGAATTTTATTACTTAAAAGATAACGAAGTTTGAAAGCTTACTGCGCTGAAAACGTTTTCCCCACTTTACTAGGCCATGAAAACAACTTCAATATCCTTAAAGCGTTCGGGTTTAAGTGTGGAGTCTTAAAAATAAAATAAGAATTTAAAATTTTATTTTGAACTAGCGGTCGAACCCGACGTTGCCCGGGCAAAAAGTTTTACTAAAAATAAGTTTATGCGGCAAGGTGCCAAGGTCCATTAAAGTCAGCAGGAGATGGATGGGATAGCTGGGAGAGTGGTGATTATAAGAAAGGCTTGGTTCAATTGTTTATGATTAATTATGTGAACGTTTTTATTTTCTTTTTACCTTATTATTATTGCATAATAATCAATATTCTATTAAATGAAAATAAAAATTATCTATCATTCACCTGCACGTGTCCACAACATTTTAAATGGTCTTCTGGTTTGTGTCTTCTGGGGTATTATGCCGTATTATTTCGACCTTTCTGGCCGACGTTTCGGATCCCATCATCAGGGCTGATGGACCCTGCAATTGGGATCCGATGGATAAAGTTATTTTTCTGATGTTGAAGCAAATAAAATATTTTTCATAAATATTTATTCAATCATGCACGTTGTGTCTCAAGCTGGGAATCAGAGAAATTTACTACCAAGCGCTAATAGAAAATAAATATTCGATATTATTCAACATATATTTAGTATAAAATTACTAGTAAATGTATCGTTTATCGATCTACTGAGTAACAGTTCTGATCCACCTACCGTAAATAATAGCTCTTTAGCTCTTTGGCTGTCAGCAATGCGTGAAAAATCTGTCAAAAGCTCGGCACAGCGACGTGAACGACATCAAAAGCCATCCGGAAACGGTTTCAATTATGTGAAGCTGTTTCAAATCATCGGCTGAGAAGTGGCGGAGCAATAAAGGGTTTAACAATTTGAAAGTAGATTATCTGATTACTGATAACAAATTTAAACTTTTTTTAAAAATCTATTTACATGAAAATGTAGTAACTATTGTTTTTGGAAATCAACTATTCATTTAATCAAAAAACAATAAAGGATAACAGGTAGAAAAATTAGAAATTTTAGAAATAAGAAAAGGTATAAGCAACAAATTATAAATAACCAAACCGTTTTTGCAAATTATCACCTTTATAATATGTTTTCACACTAGATCTTTATTATTTATTCAACTCTTATATGTAAATTTTATATTTTTTTATGCCTTTGTCTATTTATTTCGATGGATATCTTACTCTCCATCCTCCTCATTGTTTAAACCCAACGATAAAAAATTTATTCTTCAAAAAAGCAAAATAAGTTTGTGGTGATAATTATTAATATAATTAATAAATATAAACTTAGTTTTCACCACTTTTGTATTGTACATTTTTCTTAATTTCTTAAATAAACTTCATAAAAGTATTCAATTTACCATAGAAATAAAAAATTCTAGCAGAAATTTCTTGAATTTTGAATATTTAAATTGTTAATAATAAGATTGATTTTAACATATATCGTAAAAATAAGTACATATACAAATATAGTTATACACAATTCTTCTAATCATCCATATTCTCAAAAATTGTCAACTTTTCACTCCATATTAAGTAGATTGATATTCCATAATCTGTTGATGATTTTAGTAATGAATTAAAAATTATTAAACAAATTGCGTTAAATAATGGTTTTGATATAACATTTATAGACACTATGTTAAATAAAAAGTATAAGAAGAATTTTTTTTAAATCTTTTCAATATTTGATACTGAAAAACATTAGAGAAAAGATTGTATTTATAAATAATGAAGTTAATAGTAATCAACCAGCTTTCTATACTAATAATACATTAAAAAAATAGATATTCCGTAATAAGGATAAGGATTGTTTTTTTTTAAATCGGGTATTTATAAATTGATTTGTAATGATTGTGATTATTTTTATATAGGAAAAACGTGTAGAAATTTTTAAGTAAGACTTAAAGAACACTTTGAGCAAAGAGCAATTTGCTAAACATCTTTTGGCTACGGATAATTTTTGTGGTAATAATAAGGGTTTAAAAATTTTACATACATATTATAATACATATTATAATCACGGTTTGATAAATTAGAAATTTTGGAAATAAGAAAAAGTGTTAATAGTTAATTGAATACTATAAATAACCTGGTCCTTTTTACAAAGAGTTATAGTATAATTTTGTATTGAAAATATAACAAGTTTATATTTTCAATACAAAATTGGTGAAAACTAAGTTTATTTTTATTAATTATATTGATAAATATTTATGCAGGCTCCAGCAAATATATATAAATAAATATATATATATATAATAGCCTGGAATATGCAATAATTATTAACCTATGTGTTTTGGAGAACTTTTTTTAATGTAGTTTATTTGAATAATAAAGATTCATTCATCTAAAAGAAAAAGCCACCTGTCTTATTTATTTGAGTAAATTGAGATCATGATTTTCATATAAGAATGTTATTGTTGATTATACATAAAAGTATTAATTAGCGATGCGCGACTTCGAGTTATCATAACTCGAATAACTCTATATACGTCATCAACGAATACTAAGTTAGTATTCGGGTAACGAATAACGAGCAATGAACTAATTCAACAACTACTAATTTAGTACTCTATTTCGCCGCAACTATTTGACATTTATTAATTAGACATCGTACGCTATTCCATTATTGATAGTCGTTGGAAAGTGAAATTTGATGTAGGTACCTAAAACGACCATTTGAAATCCCACCACCCCGTTAGATTCAGTTTTTTGGGAAGTCGATGTAGCTAAAGATTATGTAAATCGTAATCGCGCATCTTTATATATTACTAATGTCTCGTGTATGGATTGCTTATCATTCGATTATGAAAATCATTCGATTATGAAAATCATTCGATTATGAAAATGTCTCGTAATCGCGCATCTCTATTTTGATATTGAGCCAATAGTAATTTTGACTCAATATCACTATTGGCTCTACTACTCTCGTGGGTGTAGACCAGTGATGGCTTTTGAGCTAAGCATGACAAAAATATGAATAAACTCAATAATTCACCGGCATGTCACTCTTGGAACTATTTAAGCTTAACCAACTAACTGTCTGAAGAACGACAGAATACGTATTTTTTTACCGTTTTTTGAGTGGTTTTGTCGGGTTGGCACCAATTAGTTGTCACAGAGCTTTTAAATATCAGTGTGTATCACGTTTTTTTGTGTAATTCAAATATTGGCAAACGCTGCGCGCTGATGTGTCACCTTTGATTCGTATATCAAAGGTTCGTCATTACTAATCCGAGCTCTCTTAAAAAAATTCACGAATTAATCTCTATAATAAGCCATTCAGAAAAAAAAAATTATATGGTGGTCTCACGTACTACTGCTGAAGGCATTAAAAAAAGTTTTCAATTTTGCGGCACCAAGATCTGTAGCACTAAATCCAGTATACCCTTCAAGTACCAAAATTTTTATCGGCCAGTTCATCAGTAGTCGTAGACTTTAATTATTTATATTTACTCTAATAATAACAATCCACCGTTATGCAATTGGACATTAATTTTTGCCAGTATTGAGCAACTATCGTTTATAACACGTGGGTACTTAGTTTTATTTTATTTTATTTGGAAACGAAATATATCTATAGGTAAAAATTTTAACAATTTACATTTTTTCACTTAATGAATGTAAAACTGTAAAATTACAAAACAAAAAAAAATGGGGTGTAAAGGGAAGGTGCAGGTAGAAAAATATGAAGTGTTAGAGAATAAAATTTGTAAATTCTAGAAAAGAAAAAAATACTCAGTGAAATTAAGTTCATTAAGACTTACGTAATAAGTTTTCTTTGGTATTGTTTTAATGAAAATGAATGAAAGCATTTATGTTGCATCAAACGTTGTATTCAGCCTAGGAATTATTTAAAACTATTTTAACAGTTTTACAAAGACATTAAATGAAATTCAATATTGAAAAAATAACTTATCTCAATTATTTACTATTTTTCAATATACATTTACACTAGTAACTCCGGCTCATTTTGTCAGTTCGTAATTATCAATTATTTGTATTTTCACATTATCCACGTATCAGTTATTTTTCTTTGAATATTATTAGTTTAATAATAATTCACCTTTGATACTCTCAAAAGTTAAGTATGATATAAAAGTATAATAAAACTCACAAAAAGGTAACATACTCTACAACGCTATCGCCAAATCTATCAATAATATAATAGAGAAAAGAAATTAATTTATTATTAAACTAATTTTATATATGTATGAGTCAATTTGTGAAATAAATCAGGAGGTATACAATAATGAAATCCTACTTATCTTGAAAATGAGAAACAATTCCAAATAAAAAGTAATCTTATTCTTATAAAATTGCGAGAAAACCTTGATACCCATCCAGGTGGAATTACAAAAAAACAAACAATATTTCATTCAAATTTTTTTCTCAAAATTGTGATCGATTATACACGGCTGAAAATCTTTACAAAAGAAAGTAGAGACACGAAATAAAAATATTCCCCAGTAATGCGAACAATTTCGCCGCGGGCTCCAGACAGAGCGGGCGTAAATAATGGAAAAAATACGATAATTACATTATTACGTTCGCGCCATAATTGCGAGAGCACCGCAAATATGGCGTGATAAATTACGGGACAGCATCCGGCGGAACGTCGCCATTGTTACATCTCGTGTCTCTGGAACACCTGACATCCTGACAGATGTGTTCCGTCCAATTAGGGAAAGGGATATGGCGCGGGCGCGGGCCCCCACCCTCGGTCGTGCCGGGATCCAGCAATCATAGAAGAATATCCTCTCCTGCAGCGCTGGCGTTAATGAAGCAGAACTGATGCAGCGAGGTGAAGGCGTCCTGAAGAATGGGATCCGAAACTAGGACGCTGCGACGTTTCTATCTGCAAATTTTACGATCACGGTTAATGATTACACTCCATTGGACATTTTAATGTAAAATTTAACTAGGTACACGAGATTTTGCAATTTTAATTTTTAGTATATGTCATATTTTGATGAAGAGACCATTGGGCCTGAAAAATATTGAAAATTAAATTAATAGTGTTTTTTAATAGCAATGCGAACACGGAATTCGTGCCGTATGAATATTCCTACTATTTTCAAAGTAAACCAAAAAATTTGAATCACTGATTTTATTTACAGTGTTTTATTTTTAAGAATATTTTTATATGTATGTATGTTCTAAGAATACAATTACTGAATTGTGTTCACAGAGATATAATAATTAATTAAGATAAATTAAAGAAATTTCATGAATACAAAGCTATTTAATGAAAAAACATATATGAAGGTCTTTATTGGGCGTTCACAGGACTTACGATTTGGCTGGCTAGCTTAAGTGATCACTTAGCATAATGCAACTTTGCAAAAAACAACCACTGATTTATAATTTTTTTAAAGTAATATTGATGTAATTTATGGGACTCATTTTACATATTTGAAAAAACTAAGGAACCGCCATTCATGGTTTAAAATTTGTTATAATCCCGAAATAGTGTATAGATGATGCCGTTGGTAAATGAAACCGAAAAAAAGAAAAAAAGATACTACAATAACTATTAAATTTACAATTGAAAACACAAGAATTTTTTTTTTCTTTTATGTTCACAATTTTTTTATACGAATATTATTATTTATTTACATTAATCAATATCACTTTGCGGACAAAATCCATTAGTTGTGTTCTTAGAATGTACCAATAAAACTACAAAAAATCATTTTACAGAAAACACATTGTTACTTTTCTTAACATTTTTTTCAACTTGATTTTTCATTTTTATTCTATACTATTTATTTTTTCACATTGTTCCTACCCACTGACACAGAATCTTGTTAAATTCTTAAACATAGGAAAATTCTCTTTTAAATGAAAATCGAGATTTTTTCACTGGTTTTTATCAAATAATTTTCACATCTTTTATTCCGTGCTAGTAATATTTTCACAATATTCCCACTTACTGAGACAAAATCTTTTTCTCTTTATTTTATTCTTGCAATATTTTCTTAATTTTACGGAAAACATATCAAACTAGTATTATTTTTAATTTCTAACTAAGCTAAACGACATTAAACCACCAAACATCGAATCACAAGACGAGTGTTTAACCACTGCGCCAACTGCACGGCGTAATATATTCATATATGAGACACAACACGATCGTTATATATTCATATATGATACAAATACAACACAACACAACCAAAAAAATTCACAGCAATGGCTTACGCCAAGGACTGTTGCGTGTCATATAATAGATTTCGTTACCTTTGGAATCCAGGTAGTCTTTGCTGTTTACTTTTATTTCCAATGTAATTTCAATCAAATTTTAATACAAAATATTCCACTTACATCTAAGCTCAGTGTGTTAAAAAATGGTGTCATAGTTTAAGTTTTTTAAATAATCATGTTTTCCTTTATTTTCATCCAAGACAATAAAGAAAAAATATACTTCCATAAACATCCGATTATTATTTTATTAATTTTGTTTTAAAGTGCTTTTATTGAATTGGCTTTATCTGTTTGCTGTTAGTAGTGGAATTGTGTAATTGATTTTTCACCAACTTCCGGACTAGCAGATATCTGAAACTTTCAACATTTACATGAATTGGGTGACTGTACAATACTAAATCTAATGTACTATATTTCAATATACATTAAAACAAATTGTCATGATGTTGTCAATTAAAATTAATAACCAAACACAAGTAGGATTATTCATTTCTTTTTTAAGTATATTTTAAGAATATCTATTTTTTTTTTCTATTTTATCTTCTTATCTTATTTATCTGGTATATTGGCTTAATTATCTGTTATTTTTTTCCAAGATTTTTATTTATTTGTGTTTGTTTTATACTCATTATTATTAAATATATATTTTTTTAAAGTGTTTTAATGATTGTTCATTTCTCTTGAATATTTTTTTAATTTATTTTATTTTTTATTTTATTTTAAAACGACAAACATAAAAAAATATTTATGTTTATGTAAAAATTATTGTTACTCTATATAAATTATAAAAGCCCATAAAGGCGTTGATAAATAAATTAAATAAATAAATAAAAAGCAGAAGAAACAGCTAAAGAACATGCCGTATGAAAATTTGTTTTAAACTTTAAAACAGCGTGTTTCTTTATTATTTGGATGCTGCATGGGTGATGTTAAAAAATCGATTACGAATGTACACAAATAAAGCTTATAAAAGTTTATCTTCAAAAATTTTTTGATTTATTACATGCTTAAGCATTATTATGGTGTATTTTATATCATAATGAATAAATATATTCAGTTAATTTCAAACTGATTTTTTTATGCTTGGCGTTGGATAATATGTCATATTTTAAAATTTAAAAATTATGCATTAATATTTCATATCGTTGGATTTGACGCTTAGCACCGCCCAAATGCGACACTTGTCATAAAATTTTAATGAACCTCATTGCCGTCAATTGGGTGATTATTGCAGAACGCCCGTACACAATAAACAGTAAACACCACATATCAAATTTACTGAATACACCAATATTTATACCGATCACGGGCTTAATGGACGCTCACGGAATTATTTATTTTATCGCCCAATTCATCAAATTTGTAACACATTAATAATATAATATTCGAACGTTCAGGTTAACTTTCAATTTTGGCTGAGATATATGGGTAGGATTTTTGTTTTATGTATCCATATTAAATAAATTATCTCGAATGCTTTTACGAGATCTAAACGGCTTATGAATTTTTACATTTTTCGTTCCTAGAAGGTTGCTGTCTGAGAATTCAGTTGGTATCGTAAAATTCAAAATCGCAGTATTACATTATTATTAAAGAACGTTTAATGCAAAAAGATTTTAAGGCTTTCTTGTGTAGTCCAATGAATATTGAAAACTAATAAAATACTATATACCAAAAATAAAAATATAAAGATAAGTTCACAGATTTTTTATTATTATAAAGGTATTGCACTGAAGTCCTATCTGGTACGCTATCTAAAATAATTTCCTAGTTATATAAAAATGCATATCGCATAGGTGCCGCATCATTTTTTTATAAATAAGGCACGTGGCTAATTTACGTGAGACAGGGTCCGTTCATCTTAAGAAAGCCACTTGCATTAGTGTGAGTGATACCTTTTTAACCCAGTTTTAGTTTTTGTAATGCCTAATCGAGAGCAAAGACTAGCACGAGATCAATTTCAGCTGAATGGGTACAGACAAAACATATATGGCGAAATTATAATTTGGATAAGATTATCCGATGAGTTTTCTTTAAAATAATTTTATTATTGTGTATAGAAAATCGATCAATATTCGAACAGCACTTATTTTTCAGTCGGCGAAATATAATTTTTCTCTTTTCTCCCTGAATAATTCGCCAACTTCGCTTTGTCCTCACCACGTACCTGGCACTCGGCAAGGTGTTTGCTGAAAACCGTACATTCTTGTTTTGTTTCGTGTTTATCTCGATGTGGACTCACGAAAAGTACACACGTAGGGGTGGGAAACAGGCGATTTAGCACTCGATGTGTCTCGATTGTTCACCAGAATCACGCATTGTTCGGGGATGAAGGTTGTTCTGGCGATGTTATCGACATTGAGGCAGAACTCCATTGTTTGACGAGGTAAATGGAAACAGCGAAGGAAAACAAATTGAAATGTAAGCTTTTTTATGTGGAGAGGTTTCCTTGGCCCCAATTATTATCTTGTTTGTGTTGAAGTGCGGAATTGTTTAAGTGGAAAACAGAGAACTTAAGGAAAATAGCTAAAAACAATTTGTTGAAAATGTTGTATTTGCTTACATAGAACCAAATATCTAAAAAAAATTCTCTTCATATTTGCAGACCTCATGAAGCATTGTAATATATTTTTATCAAACAGAAAATAATTCGTTATGTATCTGTCTATACTAGTGATGGGTTCGCTCAGTATAAAGAACTATAATGAAGTAATTCATTTTACTAAAGTGTACACTTTACACGTTTTTAATTGAACTTCGTACTTCAAACTACATACCTCAAACTTCACACTTCAAATTCATCACTTCAAACTTCACACTTCAAACTCCATACTTCAAACACGTATCGCTGTTAAGTGGACATTCAGCGAAGCGGAACGTATGAACACTTTAGGTAACTTTCAATAATGTGAAAATTTTTGGCGAACTTGACGTGGCTTTAATAACATTTAAAAATTTTTGGGTCGGACTTGATATAGATAAAACGACTTTCAAATTCTACTCCCCGTCAATGATAATTTTTAGCTACATGCACCATTCTATAGTGCACCATAATATAATTAGCTAATTTAATGTAGTTCAGTAAAGTAGACGAAGTGCACAATGTTTCGGTTCTTACAATAAATCTAGCGCACACTTACTAGGAGTTAGTAAATTTTACTTACTTCTTATTTATCTGTTCATCATCATCGTTTTTATTTATAGTTCGGTGCTACTTGCTTATATTTTCAGAGGTATGCTGTGAGTATATCTTGAATAAATCGAAATAAAATACATATCTCGTATATTCCTATGACAATTATTTTTATACATATTATTAATATTTTAATATATTAGAATATTCTGTCAGATAAATATTGAATTTAATTTTTATCCTTAATATATCCATTTGTTTTCTCAGATTCGAGAACATTCACGTTTATGTGATTATCCCAGAGGATAACAAGGATTCTCTTAAAATATGCTTCTAAGCTAAAGTAAGTTCCTTCAGTTTCTTCAACGATTGCTTCTTTCAATTATCTCTATGAACCAATTATTTTGTACATTTTATATCTGTCTTTAATAAAACAAACTTTTCACGAGTAGCGAGATTACTCGATTACATAGCAAAATCTCCTCTGCTGGAACATAAAACAGAATATGTACATTTATAGGTCAAGGTATAATGCAGAAGTATAATAATGTTATAGTCTACTTATTATATCCATTAATCTGTTATAACTTGTCCAAGGTGCAGAAAACATATCAAAATCAGGTCACCAAGGTCAGCTCACAATCATAACCGAGAAATTTATTTAAATAAAGATTGGACAACCAGATACGTGGTGAATTTTACAGCTATTTTATGTCTCCTGAACTGCATACATGCACTCTAAAGCTCGAATCCAGAAACAATAAAAGTTAAAGTAGGTACGCTTTAAAAGCGTAATTTGTGGTACCTTAAACTTTACATCATTTAAGTATTGACTATGTATTCGGGCCTAAGTAATTTTGACTACTACTAACTAACCATCACGCCGTTTCCCCTACAGAGGTAGGCAGAGAGGATAGAACGCCATATTCTTCTGTCTTGGCACACCACTTTTGCTTCGGCTAATTCATACATCTTCTCATACAAGTCTACTGTTGGTGATGCTTTTAACAGGGTCATCCTCAAATACTATTATGTATCTTATTATGCCAGGTCTTTCGTGGACGTTTTCTATTCCTGTTGCCTTCATCACTTGCCTCATATATTTTCTTAACCATATTTTCCTCGCTCGTACGTTCCACATGACCAAACCATCTCAGCACTCCTTTCTTTATTCTATCTACCACACTACAGTCAGCATTACATTCACTCCTAATTTGTTTGTTCCTCACTCTATCGACCAAAGATTTTCCACACAAGCGACTTTGTGACCGCATTTCCACCGCATTTAGTATTCTTTCATTCCTTCTTATTATTATTATTAATGTTCTGGAAAATATAAAATAAACATTTTTTTATTTCTATTATTTCCGAAACACGATTTTCTAACCTGAAAGACTTGAATATGACAGTAAAATATCATAAATAATTATGTACTGAACGTGATTCCGTAATCTAAACTCTGCGGTTTTATTAATTTCACTCACTGTGATATGACATTTTTCAAACTAAAAGTAGATTTTTAAAGCGATAAATAGTATAAAGAGAAAACGTAAATATTTGCCAACATAGCTGCCATCGCTCCGATTGCGCTGCGTTGACAGCTGGGTTGACCAGTACCTAACCAAAAAAGAATATGGCAAAATTCACAAACAATTTTCAAACACAAATATGTACATTTTAAATTAATAAACGTGTATAAATATTGAATACATTATTTTTATAAGTGACTGTGGTGTATATGACTCGATGCGAGCCTGTATGTACCTACTGGCAGCGAGCCGGCGCGTCACTCTGCTAACAGCCAAGATCCCGTATACACGCGCACGGTGTTTGCAATAAATAAAAAGTTGTCGCGTGTATTATTTACCATTTTCATTTTACGAGCATTATATTTCTACACATTAAATATTATCTGCATGTATTTTAAAACAGTCCATACTTCTCGCTACTTTATACGATTTCGCCATTCGTTTTTTTATGATGCTGGCAATGGAAATATTTGCAATACTATCAACATTTTTGGGACAATTATAATATAGATTTTGAAAAAGGGGACACGCATGAAAAATCATGCAGGAGACATAAATTTATGGTTCGCGTCTTAGATAAGCCCTTTCTGACAATGTGATGGTGGCTATGTCGTTTAATTGCAACATTGCTATCCGCGCGTCCAAGGTTCGAGTCTTTCTTCAGGCCTGTGATTTCGTTTTTAAGCCGTTCATTTGAAGAAAATCATTATATTTAGATATAACATTAATTTCAAGAGCATTTCGTGGTCTCGCATTTTCACTACATGCTTCTTCCAGCTACTTGTTGCTTCCCACTATACGCTGCTTCCCGCTACATGCTGCTTTCGCTACAAGCTTCCAGCATTTCCGCTACAATGCATATGCTAAGCATGCACAGCATCCGATTCAATAAAAATTTAACCCTAAATGCGCCAAATGAAGCTAACTTCAAAAATAAATAAAGGAGGCGAACGAATTGAACTGCGATGAACTACATTACGGGCGAGAGTGGCGGGCTATGTATGTGTAGATTGTAAAATGTCCCGCGTTGCATAATGTGTCGCCAATAACCCTCACATGTGGCCACAGACTTTAGTCTGCGGTGTTTTATGTAACCGCACAGTATAACCAACCCCAAACAGCCGAATAACCCCGTACAGCCCCATAAAATACACAACGCCGTACGCGTGTGGAAGTTCGTTTAGCAATATACAGCGGCACGACCCATTTGTTTATCTCACCACGTTGGAAAATTCGGGCATTTTTAATATTTAAATAAAAAACAAAGTTTTGTCTTTTTAATATTTAGAGCATTTATTAATTTTCTGTGAGATGTTTGGAAAATAATAATGTCTGAGTTTTAATATTAAGATTAATTATAAGAATAACTAAAGACTTTAAAAATCCTCGAAGCCTAAAAATTCATTATTTATTATTAGTACGAAGTGGTCCAGAAAGAAACCAAAATCCCAAGGCTCAAGTTTCAACCTTGTAGTAATCATCAATACTAAGGTTAGAATATAATATATTTCGAGGACAATATTTTGTATAATATATTATATTATAAAAAATATCCTCGAAATATTTTGGCGTCATTTTGCTACGCATTTGGTTTCGATTTCGAGGATTGATGATTGGAATATTGAACAGTTTCATATACAATATATGTTAAATATAATAACTGATTAATTTTCTTGGACACTGAACGTCCATTGTCCCCTTATTAAATAACACATGTTGCAAGAATCGAAAAAGTACAGAAAAAGTTTCTACGTATTTTGTCCAACAAAAATCTTCACAGCTACGAGAATTGTCTTGCCTTCTTCAAAATACCGAAATTCGAGTCCCTGTGGAAAGAACAAATAATAAAAAATACTATTTAATTAAATTTAATGTCAGTAAACAATCAATTTTCCAACTTAAATAAGGTGATTAATTCACTTATTTATGATGACTATAAAAATATTATCGACACCATCCAATAAACAAAATTACGCTTAACGTATTAGTTTACTCCTCACACGCCTTTATTAAGCTTCACTTACCTGTTTATTTCCAAATTTAATGATCGAAAATCCCCCTTTTAGCTGGGGCACTGGATTATTCGGTATTTGTATATTTTTATGCTATATTCAATAGTTTTTAACGTGATCTGCGTGATATTTTCGTTATAAAATTAATTTTTAAATTTTGAAAAGAGAAAATAAACTACATGAGCAAAAGATATCACAATAATAAATAATACAAATTATTTATAAAGTTTTTCTTAAGCATGTCTTCATTTTTTTAAACTTTAATGTGCTTCTGATATAATGCTTCTTTAATATTCACACATGTTTTCAAATGCATTAATCAATTTTATTAACAATATTTGGTACATTATAATTTTGAAACAATTCATCCCTCTTTTTCATCAATAGGATAGGGGTGGTTTTATTTATATATCACTTTTAATAACTATAAAGCTTAAAATAATTGTGGTGATTTATGCCGTACCTTTCTGTTCTAACAAAAAAATCCAATATTGGGATTCTATTGGGACAACAAAATCCCAAGACTCAACATTCAACCATCGACTTTCAGTACTAATTAATACCGAGATTAGGATGTATGTAGGTTTATTATACAAAAAATTATGCTCGAAAGTTTTGCATTGTATAATCTCAAAAATTTCCAGCATAAGATAACATTAACATTAATGTAACTGTTCGTATATTAATTTATACATATTTTAATCCCGGAATAATCAAAATCGAGTTCAGAAATTCCTGAATTGCTATTTTGGAATTCAATTCTTGAATCCCAATGTATGACTCATGTCTCGTCTATTTTCATATTTGTACAAATTGTCAGGAATGAATATTTTTTCCACAGCCATTTCTGATATTTGTCATTGTATTGGTCTTAAAATATAACCCTGGTAGGTACCAATCATATGGTACCTACCAGTGTTATGCTTCATAACCATCTATTGGTGCTGGTATCAGAACTCGATGGTGGATCGATGGGTTGAGATGATAAATTCGAATTAACGATAACGAAAGTCTTTCAAGCGCTATTCAATTTATTCCTTTACATTTCTCAAAACCTCCATATTTAATGTACAAGCTTATTCAATTGTTCTGATATTAAAATGCTCGAAACTCATATATATAATTTTTGATGCTTTGTTATTTGAAATAATTAGTTAGTATCTTCAGATTCAGTAATTCCAAATACACAGCTTTATTCTTAAAATAGCAAGACTATTATAATGGCGATTATTATTCCAACTCTCAAAAACAGACGGTACTTAAAAAACACCAAAATATTTGTGAAATGTTAATATTTCTATCATTGTGACAAAAATATTGGCTTTATTGTAAAATTAGAACTTTTTTGATGACAAAATTACTAAATGCATTCGATGTTCGTATTTACTAATATCTAAACAATGATTGATTCTTACGAAAAGAGTGATGAATTTGTTTTTAAAAGAAGATAATTTGTTTCCAATTTAATTATTTTAAAAATGTTGAAGAAGATACTCAACATAATGAACGCTACGTTATTATTATACAACTATTAATGACGAAAAATGATATTGCACCAATCAAATATCAGGCAAAAGAAGATCATTTATTTTCAATTTAATTATTTTGAAAATGTTGAAGAAGATACTCAACATAATGAACGCTACGTTATTATTATACAACTACTTAATGACGAAAAATGATATTGCACCAATCAAATATCAGGCAAAAGAAGATCATTTATTTTCAATTTAATTATTTTAAAAATGTTGAAGAAGATACTCAACATAATGAACGCTACGTTATTATTATACAACTATTTAATGACGAAAAATGATATTGCACCAATTAAATATCAGGGATCTCACACCGGACCGTTCTTTTGAAACTAAAAATTCGCAAAAAATTAAATGTGGCCAGCCTGCAAAAATAATATTATCGTCAACATATTTTTATAAGAATCAGTCAACTTTTTTTACGATACGATCTGTACGAGTTTTCACTCAAACAATTTTTTATTATATTCGTATCTCGACGAGTTTCCACTCAAACTTTTTTATTTCGCATATAGCGTACTAACTTTTACCAGCTAACATTTGGTATGGACATTAACATATTACTGAAGGGATGGAATTCCAAACCATATTAATGTGGACCTTATGAAACTCTCTTTGAACCGATTGTCCTTAAATTCAAAAGACCTTAAAGACACCTGAAATTATTTTTAAAATAAACTTGTGGACTGTATCCGGCGTCGGCTGGGTTAAATATTTTGTTTAAAATAAGTTTGTGGGTTTCCATTGTTTTTTGAAGCCTCCAAATAAAAAATAAACATTTAATTGTTGATAAAATAATAATCAATGTTATATTAGGTATAAAGAAATTTAAAATGGAAATTATCTGTCATTTTTCACTACGTGTTTTACATTTACGTACACCATTTCTCAAAAGCCAAAGAACTGGAATTAATAAAATACTTATTTCAAAGAAAGAGAAACAAATTATTGCAAAAAATAGAAAATCATTTGATTTCTATGTCCAGAATAACGCGGAGAAAATGAATATTTAAGATTAAACATTTAGGCTCTTTTAAAAACAAGAAGAAAGTAAGACAACGTGTGAAATATTAGTAGGCAATGAATGTTTGGAACAAGTAGATGAGTTTGTGTACTTGGGAAGTATGTTCGATAGAAGAGGGAATGTTGAGAAAGATATAGAGAGGAGAGTGACTGCCGGGAATAGGGTGAACGGTGCTTTGAATGCAATAATTTCTAATAGAAATATGTCTACCGAGGCAAAACTGGCGGTACATAATGGAGTTCTGGTACCGACACTAATGTATGGAAGTGAAGCCTGGAGCTGGCAAAAGAGGAACGAAAATAGATTGAATGCAGTGGAGATGAGGTCCCTTAGACGTGTGTGTGGTAAATCCATGTATGATAGAGTAAAGAATGAAGATATTAGGAATGAATGTAAAGCTGATCGTAGCATAATACAGAGAATAAAAATAGGGTCACTCAGGTGGTTTGGGCACGTTGAGCGAATGAATGAGGAAAGAATGGTAAGAAAGATATATGATGCAAGTGATGACGGCGCCAGAAAGAGAGGGCGACCACGGAAAACGTGGCTTGACCAGATTAACCAGATACTGGAAGATGGTCCTGTTAGAAGCCTGAACAACCGTCGAGCTTGCATGCGAAGATGTATGAATGTAGACGAAGCGAAAGTTGTATTTCAGGACAGAAGAGTATGGCGCTCTATCCTCTCTGCCTACCCCCACGGGGAAATGGCGTGATGGTAAGTAAATAAGTAAAAACAATAAAACTAAGTAAATATTAATATTCCTCTGACAATGCCTATTTAGGCTATAACAAATTTTACTTCTTGATAAACAATAATTAAATAGGATGCAAAAAAAATTTAATTGCATTATTTTAAATTTATAATTTAAAACGGTGAGGTGAAAGGACGTGTTGAGGATGTTTGCCGGGGGGAGAGGGGATTGTATCATTTTGCTATTTGGAAGAAAATGTTTTAAATTTAATCCGGAGGGCATTAAATTTATAGTGTTGTGAAGAGAGAGCGAGTGGATGACATCTTTATTTTCCCCAGGTTCCTAAAGAATAAGTATTCAAAATTTGACTCAGATCTGTAAAACGATGTAGATTTGTATAGAGAATATACAGTAGTGGACTGAAGTGTGGATATTTTTTTTGTAAATTGCTGGTATTCGGTATTCATTCATCCATTTTAAAATCAGCTAAGGATTTAACTGTAATACTATTAGCTTTTTAATTTCAAAACTTTTTATACTTTAAAAAAAATAGCATTTACATATACTAAAAAAAATAAAAACGTGCCAAAATTATTTAAACAACACATCCTTTATGAATTACAAAGATATTGCAAAATAATTAAAATTAACATTGAACTAGTGATGGGTCCGCTTTGTACTCACTACTACAATGTAGCACTACATTATATTGAAGTGCACACTTCACACATTTTGAAGTGTAGTGCACATTAAAAACTACACACTTAAAAGTTAATGAAAGTACGTACTTCAAATAGTATCATTTCAAAGCGAACACTACAAAGTACACACACTTAAAAGTTATCGAAAGTACGAGCACATACTTCAAATAGTTCATTTTTTATGTGAAATTTTTGGGAAGTTGATGTAGACAAATGAAGAAATCTTTGGAAATCGAAACAACGCTCCCCCCCATGGTTTGAAAATTTTTGGGACCGAATGAAGAAATCTTTGGAAACTGAAACAATCCCCCCCCCCCCACCGCGGTTTGAAAAATTTTGGGATTGAATGAATTTTTTTTTAGGTCGCCAAATGTTAGGAGAAAATATCGGTATTTGTCTTAAATATTTTTCCCGTTGATTTTTTTTTTAGCTCGTCAAATATTTTTATTTGGGAAAAAATATAATTTTGTAGTACAAATACTTCATTTCATTACTTCACTTCATTAATACTACAATTACTTCATTACTAACTTCATTAGTACTACAATTTCGTAGTACTACAATTACTTCACTTCGTGTATTTTTAATTGTAGTGTACACTTTGTAGTCTTAAAACTGGTGAACGTGTGTGTGTTGTAGTCTTCATTTTGAAATGTAGTTTTTCCCTTCGCTACATTGAACCTTAATATTTTTTCGAAAATTCTTTTATATTTAATAACTTGCTAAATCCTTTGAGGCATGGAGTCCACCAGACTTTGTCATGACATAAAACCATGCTCAAATTATAACTTCAATTAATTTTGTTTTATTGCTGGGTTTTGCGACCGTAAACAAATATTTTCAGTCTCGACTAGAAGTTTTTGATGGGATTTGAGTCCGGACTAATCCCTGACCAAGAAATAATAATATCAATGTAGTTGTCTTGAAATCATCTTATGGTCATTTGGTTATGTAGCACGGGGTTCCATCCTGCAGGAAGATGCGTCTACCACGGTCATCCTGGAACATATCACTGAATCTAGGCAATTATTTTGGATCCATAATCAGATCTTGATACCATTACGCTATAATTATGCTCAAAACCATTCCCGTGGTCGTCCAAAACCATATTATGTCATGCAAACCCATTCAATTAAAATCACTGGATGTTTCAAAGTCACAGCAAAAATCATTTTTTCGACGACGAACAAATTTGATTCCATCACTCCCAAAAATGGAAATTTTGGTCTAATCACTCCGTATTGCTTTAATCTAGTCTTTTGAGGTCTGCTCCTTATGTGTTGAAGCTACTTTTGTCTCTGTTTTATGTTAAGCTAAGACTTTTTTTATTGCTCAGGTAATTCATTCCCAAATAATTTCGTCCTGATGCGTTTTCCAACGAAAACGCGTCTCATAAAAATATTTCACGTTCGATATTATAACTTACGTTATCCAGCGGTCGCTGGATCGTAGTCTTAGAGGTCATCAAATAGTTCGCTCACTTGACGCTTGAGTTAGATTACACGAAATAAGTTTTACTCTTTTTGTCTGTTTGTTATTTATTATGGTAGAATCTTGTAATTGATTTTTAACCAACTTCCCGACTAGCTAGAGCTCTAAAACATTCAACACTAACGTAAAATGGATGACTCTATATTATATTATCATTTTCAAAATGTCTTGGTCGTTCATTCACATTAAATTAATGATCACGTCACTCACCAACAAGAGCCGCAGAAATAGCTGAAGAAGCCTTTCGAGCATTTGTTTTGAACTTTAAAATAACGTGTTTAATATTTGGATACTGCATGATGATGTTTATAAATCAATAAAAAGGTATGCAAAGAAAGTTTATTAAAGCATGTCTTCAATTTTTTTTTAATTTACTTATTTTATATTCTTACAAGTGGCCTAAATGTAACATTTTATTACCACTCTTCAAAAATTGTGTCTTTGCCACTACCAAATATTTAAACAAAATGAAGTAAGAAACCAACTAAACCATCACGTCGATTTACTGAAGGGGTAGGCAGAGATGATCGAATGTTAAACTCTTCTATCCTGGCGTACCACTTTTACTTTGAATACAACTCATCTCTAATATTTTGTTTATCCGATCATACCTGGTCTTTTGCGGATGCTCTACGTTCTAGCTGCCTTCAACACTCGCCTCATATATTTTCTTTACCATCCTCTCCTCGCTCATGCGTTACACATGACCAACCCGCCTCTGTGATTTATACTTTATTATATCTACAATACAGCCAGCATTACATCGATGTCTAATTGATTTATTCCTCATTTTATCTTCGCTTTTATTTATTAAACACATATTTTCCACACATGCGCCAGTGTAAACTTTTCAACATAGATAAGTAAACCCCAAATTTATAACTTTTGACTTTTCGTACTTCATTTAGCTACATTAATGTTTTCATTTGAATTCCATTTTATAATATTGTTTACGTATTTAACGAAAATGCAGAAAAGCACTCTGCGGTGAATCCATAATTATAGTCTGTGGTAGTTGCAAATGGCTGCAACTATGAATAAACACGGCCAGATTAAAATATAAGTGAAGTAAGTAACTGACCAGAGCCTCATTATAAACAAACACGTAATAACTTCTTCAAAAAGAGAAAAATTTATGATTATTAATCATTTCGTAATTTAAATGTCAACTAAAGAATAAAAGTCTCACATTATTTTCTGACTAAATTCATTATTACCGATCAATTATAATTTTTTTTTTTGCATAAGATGACATCATTAATAAAATAGTAGGAGACTTGGAATTTACGATTATCAAGCTACCGCTATGATTTAAAGACGGCGATCATGATTCCATGGCTTCGTCCACCGCTATACATGACGTTTTTATGTCCAGGCCTAACAAATATAGTGCAATCCAGTAGAAAGGTTTGTTATCGCAGGACTGTTGTCCTGAACCTTTTTTCTTATCTAATTTCCTCACTGCACCCCACTTTTCACGCCAATGTGCTAGTTGTATTACCGCAAAAGATCGTCTCTGGCAACGATTCTGCTTAGGATCCTGAATTCATAATAAAAACATTATAAATAAGTACAATACATCATAACACAATGTAAATATCGAATCAATTTCAATTTAGAACGTTTTTGCCCAATCGATAAGATCAGGTTCACGCGTCTAACTGTGTCGCCTCCAATCCTAAAATAAATTGGGCGTTCAACACATAACCCGAGGCAACTAAATATATAGACTAATCTGGGATATAAAAAAAATAAAAAAATGTTTTGAATGCAGTCACCGAGGATTAATAATTTTAAATATACTGAATTCGGGATTTTATGTATCTATTCCTTGCAAAATCAAGTTTCCTTTTTAAAGTATATTTATAGGTTTTGTTTTCTTTAAGTTCTCGAATTTATTACAGATTATAATTATACATATGTAATTCTCGATGAATGCATTAAATTTTTTTCGTTCAAATTCACGTTATAATTAATATCGGCGCATAATGTCTCGGTATTGTTTGTTTAAGAAATATGTTTTGCAGATCTGTTTATAAATTAGTTTTATAACGTCACACATTTTTTTCAGAACGTTTTTTCAATGAGTTTTAATTTTCAGGGAAAAAGATAATTATAAATAATACGATTCTGAAGAATCGCAACTTGGTCGAGAATTTATATTTTTATGGAAAAAAAACAGCTAAGGCATTATTTTTTTAATTAAGTTTTTTTAATGTAGTTTTGAATATTATTTTTCTATTAATAAGAATAAATTATTAATGTTCAAGTTTTTTGTGTTTGTAACCTTGTGGAAATTCATTATTTTAAAAAATGAGGGTAAACAACACTGTTTTATTCCACTATATTTATAGTGGAATAAATATAGTGGAATAAAACAGTGTTGTTTACCCTCATTTTTTAAAATATTATAAATTATTAAATAAATTATAATAATTTATTTACATTAAATTATAGAATTATATATTAAATAACAAGGAAAATGATGGCATTTTAAAAATCGGAAGTGTCAAAATTAATTTGTAAATATTATAATCATTGTTATATAGGTTTAGAGTGTAGAAATTTTGATATTTGAGTAAACAGCACTTAAGATGTTCTAATATCAATAAATATTCTGAATTTTCCAATCATCTATTGTAAACAAACTATTCCTTTGATATTAATAATGTTTCACAAGTCTTACATACAAATAACATAAGATTATAGTTGGATAAATTTGAAATTAGAAAAAGTGTTAAAAGTAAATCAAATATTATTACAACTAACCAGGTCCTTTTGCAAATAGTTATCTTTTAAATTTTGTTTTCACGTTAGCACTTAATTAGTAAATTTTTGTTTTTGTTAATGTCTATACTTTGAATAATAATTTTTAGTATACTTTGTATCCTAATAAAGAGACCATTATTGGCCCGAAATATGTCGATAATCCAATGAATCTGTGGATTATACACAGGTATACTAGATAAGTTAATTTAAAAAATATTTTTTTTGTATCTGAGTCCGGTCCAGACGCGTGACATATAAAGTTCCTACTGCGCGGGAGCTGATGAGCTTGAAGCTTAAAGAGCCGTCATTTGCCTTACAATAGAATTTATATGTAACTGGTGGATTGTGGTCTACAAATAGGTAGAGCCATCGGGACAAAAGCAGGTAGGGCTCAACAGTTACAGGTTGACTTGTTCCCCCTTCGCTTATTGCACATATTGTAAAGGTTCTTTAAGCTTTGTAACTTTGTACGAGATTGTAAATATACTATTACGAGGTAGTAATTCAATGATTTTACAGCAATCAGCAGCGATTTTACAGCTTTACATCGAATCTTGAATCGACTGGGTTATTCTCATAAACTCTGAAAACATATTTTACACTAAAATTGTAAGATACTAGAAGTCTCTGGGATGGTCCACACGAATCTTGAATCGACTGGGTTATTCTTATAAACTCTGGAAACATCTTTTACACTAAAATTGTAAGGTACTAGAAGTCTCCGGGATGGTCCACACGAATCTTGAATAGACTGGGTTATTCTCATAAACTCTGGAAACATATTTTACACTAAAATTGTAAGGTACTAGAAGTCTTCGGGATGGTCCACACGAATCTTGAATCGACTGGGTTATTCTCATAAACTCTGGAAACGTATTTTACACTAAAATTGTAAGGTACTAGAAGTCTCCGGGATGGTCCACACGAATCTTGAATCGACTGGGTTATTCTCCTAAACTCTGGAAACATATTTTACACTAAAATTGTAAGGTACTAGAAGTCTTCGGGATGGTCCACACGAATCTTGAATCGACTGGGTTATTCTCATAAACTCTGGAAACTTATTTTACACTAAAATTGTAAGGTACTAGAAGTCTCCGGGATGGTCCACACGAATCTTGAATCGACTGGGTTATTCTCATAAACTTTGGAAACATCTTTTACACTAAAATTGTAAGATACTAGAAGTTTCCGGGATGGTCCACACGAATCTTGAATGGACGGGGTTATTCCCATAAACTCTGGAAACATCTAAAAAGTGATATTACCTATAAAACTGCATCGGCCGGCTACTGCACAATCATGTGTGACAGATTTGACAGCAGGCTAACGTCACAGAAATCTACAGATAAGCGAAACCGTGCGACGTATGTTGCTAGCGTGTATGGGATTCCCATAATAGTAATCAATTAAGTACCTACCAAAATCTTTCTGTACCTAAAAAAGTTTCTGGTGTAAACTTGAGCGATTTAAGTAACGTGCATCATAACATGAGACAAGTTATTCAGGAGTTATAAAAATGCAGCGAAGATAATAAGTGCGAATTATGAAATTTGATACTTAGTGTGTTAAATATTCTAGTAATATTAAGAGTGAATTTAAGGACAGTGCTCCGATTAAATCTGTGTCCAGTGAATTTTCTTGCTAAATGAAAGTTAAAAAGTTTTTAGTATTTCATTTCCCTCCCGCAGCCATGATTCAGTGATAATATACTATATATTATCACTGAATATATATCAGGCAATGATTCATAATTGGCGACGAACCACAAAGTTAATGTAAAACATTAACTTTGTGGTCAGACATTTAAACAAAATGTTATTTATATTATTGTATAACCACTACCAATTATTTTTTTGTCCAACTAAAGGCTAACATAACACTGTTTATGTAAGCCATGTGAAACACGCATGTGAAAAGAATTCTGCGAAGGTATTAGTGTGTAAATAATACTATGATTATGGCCTATAGTGATATTAACATGCTAGTGTGGTGGTTTTCCTGACGAAGAGATGAGTTATGTTTTGAAACCGGTAGACCAAAAGTAATTTTTAGTGGTTATTTATATATACAGAAAATCATTTTTGTTCTTTTAAGCATTCAATTCAACTTAAGTCCAGTGGCCAGGTAGATTGTGTTTGGCTTCTCATACGGGGTTTCTGGGCTCTATCCTCAGTAAAGTCACAGTAATTCCATTAGATTTCTTCAAGCCTGGGCGTTTTTATGAATTGATTCACTATAATAATTAGAAAATATAAAACCAAGAAAACCTTTTTGATTTTATATTTAAATAAAAAAGTTTTTGTAACCTTGCATACTATTGATATTATGTGGACGTAAAATGTTTAAAATGGGTTGATAAATTAATTTAATAATAGCGGAGCTCTTGACATGTTTTAAAATAAGTAACTTTACTGAATTTTCAAATCATATTTTTGAAACGAATAATTATTTTGGTATAAGCAAGGTGGTATTAGAAATTTTACAAACAAATAAGGTAAGATTGCACATAGATATATTAAAAATATCGGAAATAAGTAGGGTGTTCAAAGCAAATTAAATATTATAAATAACTAATAAAATAATTTGTTTTTGTTTTTATAAATCTTTTTACTTCCAATTTTATTTTTTATTATACTTTTATTGTGATGAAGGAACCATTGGTTTCGAAATAAGTTGATAATTAAAAAAATAGTGGTTTTACACAAAGAGTTTTATTTTTATTAAAATATAATATTTGGGACTTTTTGACTCCTAAAAAGATATTTAATAAGAGTTGACCAAAATAGATGTATTTTTTTACGACGAACAGATTTATTCAGATTGTTTCAGGACTTAGTCGTGTTTTCTTTCTATATATTCTCTCTAGTAAGAATCCTCTCCTCCAGAGTGTTGAAACGAGGCATCGCGGAGAGAGTAATACTCTGGAATATCCTCAATTTATCATCTCTTGTCAGGGGATGTGGAATCTTATAGAAAAAAGGTACTTCACCTAGAATATCTAGGTGCTATCACTGTACAACAACTGTATCCAGCGACCCACCCCGCGCAGCCCCGGGTCAGATGAACCCCTAGGAGACACGTCTTAGTTAGTTTGAAGAGGGTAAATGACTGCCATCTATTAATCTTGTTTATTAAAGCGCCGTTTGAGGGCCCAAAGAAAATGGAAGGTTTTTTACGATGTCGCGCTGTGACGTCTGATAGTGTTAGGCGGTGAATGGAAAATACGTAGATCTTTCTTGTCATCGTGATAATTTTGTTTTCATCGTGTTTTTAATCTACATTCTTTCGTGATAATAATCAATCATTTTGAATTAATATAAGCGAGATATCAATTATTATTTAAGTATGAAAAAATATTCAAAATCACACAACTAAAATATGAAATATCCACGAAATTGAGAGGATTTGGGTTATATGATTGAGATGAGGATATAATCAAAATAGCATTAACTTAAAAAAATAAAAAGTAATAATATCAATTAAATATACAGACACATCATAAGATTTCATTACAAGAATACAAAAGAAAAGTAGTAATGTAACAAAGAATAGCTAAGTGGAGAGAAAATATTAGATTATTGTTAAATAGCTCGTTGTAAAAAAATAAATTATTATTAACATAATAAGGTTATTAGTTATAGGTAGGTCAATATAAAATCCACCACTTTTTAGGAAAAAATTGATATATGCACATATATATCTACCTTTTCCTAAAAATAAAAATTTTGAATTCTTCCGTAACTTATATCTATAAGCTGATCTCAATCTGTTATGATTTCGAAATTGTTATGAAATAATAAAAAAAAAATAATTTCGTATACCTATTCACATACGTGCGGTAGAAGCTATACTTAAAAGTAAAATAAAGACAAAATCATATATTAATGATATTCAGAATATTGAGTTGTAAAAATGTACACTGATCTTTGTCGATTATTTTGTTCAGTTTGTCGGTAAATAAATTTTTCTTAAATTAATGGTTTGCGTACTAGATAAGTCCTCCTCTTATCTTTAATGTAAAAATTTCATTCTCTATCTGTCCTGTTAGTCCGCAACTTTATGTTATTCAACCAAAAAAAGAAATTGGAGAAAACAAAAAAATAAATAAACAAAAACACGGCCGGAGAAAAACTTGAACGCTCGCATCGGCGATCAGACGCGTAGCCACCGTCGCTTCCTTGCAACCCGTAAAAAATATACTATAAATATATTTTAGATTAAAATAATGGTAAACATAATTATGGGTCCTTACTGGTAGTTAGATAAAATAAAATAAATTGATGGTTCGTAGTTTGCCTCAGACAAAAAAACAGTTTTTAAATACCTGGCAACAACGTATGACATTTATATCGACATGTAATCTTTCCGATGTAATATATGCTGAGTAATTTGTACGGTCACTTATCTGAAGCGAAAAAACGTATCATAATCGAATTTAAGAATGTCGCTGATTTTATCTGTAAATAAATACCAATGACAAGACATTTATTAATTTGCTGAGCTGTCAAAACACAGGTTTTGCATAAATTTGACAATTATCACGTACTAATCATACAAGTTATCGAAAACAATATCTTAAAAAATTAATTGAGGTATTTATCGTTGATTTTATCTTTAAATAGCAACCGATGACAAGCCATTTACTAATCTCCTGAGCTGTCAACATATGCATTGCATAAATTGGCAATCATCACGTAGTAACGATACAAGTTAAAAGTTGCAATATCTTTAAAAATGAATTTATATATTTATTTAATTAACACTAAATTAAAATTTTTAATACGCAAACTTTAAGTTATTTTCTCGTATTTGACACATTAAAGTCTAAAATCTATAATATAATACATAATACATCTTACGTTTTCCAATTTTATACTATTTTTATGATAATAATAGCATTTGTTTTTAAAATCATCCATCTTATTTATATTCTTCATGTTTTCCGACATCTCATCATATACTTTCACACCACTGTGAATACACTTTTTTCTTATATGGTATTCTGATTCTATTCCTATTTCTGGTATTATAGTAATGTACATTACTATTTATAATAATTTTATCCAAAAAATATTTTGGCAATTCGTTACTTTTATGTACAAATATGAGAATATTGTGAATTTAAGTATTTTTTCTATTTCCATTCGATTGAGTGCTTTTTTCATTTATTCAATTCTGGTTTATTTGCTTTTTTAATGTAATTTTCTGTTGTGTTTCGCATCAATTATTATTTATACCTGATGATATGGGGGACTTCTTCTCTCGAAACTATAGAAGAACGCGCACTCGTGCGTGCAAGTATTTAAGTCTTTCTACTATGACGTGTATACACATACACCCATACATCCCGTTCATGTGTTGCTTGACGCTGAAATACTAAAAAACATTACAGATCACAAACATGATCGACAACTGCACAAGCATTTAAAGAAGAAGATAGGATCAAGCTTTTATTTTTCTTTATTAATATTACACTTACTTTGCGGTGCAATTTCTACTGTACATAAGTTGAGTTAATTTATCATTACTATAGTTTTACATTTAGGTACTGAAGAGAAAAAAATATTATTAATTAGTAGAGTAATTTGTGTGATCCGTAATCCAAAAAAAAATACGAGAAAACACTGATGAAAACTATCACATTTCCTAATTCTTCACCACAACTGTATTTTTCCCCATCCAACCCGCCCTTCTATCCTAATACGTTGAAATCATACTGTCATTAGATTATTTTTCAATAAGACCTGATGATGTATACATTAGTGATGGGTCCGCTCTGTACTCACTACTACAATGTAGTACTACATTACATTGAAGTGCACACTTCGCACGTTTTGAAGTGTAGTGCACATTACAAACTACAAACACCAAAGTTATTGAAAGTATAAACTTCAAATAGTACACTTCATTTCAAAGCGAACATTACAAAGTATACACACTTCAAAGTTATCGAAAGTATGAGAAACATACTTTAAAATAGTGCGTTTTTATGTGAAATTTTTGGGAAGCTGATGTAGCTAAATGAAGAAATCTCTGGACACTGTAACAACCCCCCTCCCCCCATGGTTTGAAAATTTTTTGGAATCGTATGAAGAAATTTGGCTGGCGACCTTTTTTTTTTTTTTGGTCGCCAAATGTTACTTCGGAGAAAATATCGTCATTTATCTTAAATATTTTTCTCGTTGACTTTTTATTTGGGAAAAAAATATTTACTTCACTAGCACTACAATTTTGTAGTACAATTACTTCATTACTTCACTTAATTTACTTCACTTCATTTCGTAGTACTACAATTACTTCACTTCATGTAGTTTTTACTACAATTGTAGTGTACACTTTGTAGTCTTCAACCTGGTGAGTGTGTGTGTGTTGTAGTCTTCATTTTGAAATGTAGTTTTTCCCTTCGCTAGTATACATAGCACAGTATTTTGTTAAATGTAAATTAAAACAAAATCTAAATTGTTTATTCTTTAAACAAAACCATGCTCCTGCAATAAAGTAAAGATGTAGTCGAATAAATAATGCAAATAAAGTTTAGTATATCAGAAGGGGTATGTGTACATCTTCAATTTGCAGGGGAACAAACTGAATTAAGGTAAATTATTTCGCAATCTTGCGGACGCGACACCATGCATACAAAGCGGCCATTATTACGAAGCGGTCGGTAAAACGGGAACAGGAGCACGGCCATATTCGCCGCCATGTAAAAGGAAAACATTTTTGGAGGGAAAAAACCGTACAGCAGTGAATTAATTAATTTTTATCACGCGCGGGAATATTTATAGACTGCAAAGTTTGACGTTTTGGTACGGTTTTACGTGTACTCTTATTTTTGGCGAAAAAACCGACAAGTGAAACGATATTTCGTTACAAAAGTAACATCACACCTCTCACACCGCTACGTAACACACTGCATCAAAATAGTGCTTTTACTCTTACTTTAACTCCAACAGAGTGAATGTTAAATCACCAGTAATGTCGCTCTTTGTAATCAGATTTGGATAAAATAAACTTTAATATTTTCATATGTATGTTCTTAGAACACACTTACGGAATTTTGTCCACAAAGGGATGATTATTTACTAAGATAAATTACAGAAATCTTCATAGAGACTATAAATTATTATAAATTATGACTTAAAATATATTCAGATTTGTAATATACATACATGTGGATGTGGATATTCTTACGATGGAATTGATGAACGTTACACTGGTTAGAGTGATCACTAAAGCCAGCTCATGTAGATTGTAGGCTCTGCGCCATCCTATAAAAAGACTTCTATACACGATTCTCATATAAATAGGCTCTTGTCTATGAGACTTCTATGATTTATCTTATACATTGTTATTGTCTAAGGGGCTTTATAGAATTGAAATGCAAAGTCAATTAATATCTTGATTTTAATTTGATTTGCAATTGTTCGGGAGCTTTTTTCGCTTATATTTTTTTGTGTATTTATCGTAATCTTCTGAGTTTATACCTTTCACTATTTTATTCTATTATATATTCTGTAACCAACTTTTCGTTTATTTTTGCTTTCCTCTGAGAATTTTTTTTTGATTGCATTGTCACGGGTCGTGACTACGGGAGGCAAATGAAAACACTGAAAATAAACTAGCCATTTATCAATAATTAGTGATTAATTAATTATTCAATGTAAAAAGTCACTACACATGTATTAAACTTTACTCTATTCTTTAAATTATACTATTTTGAAATATATCACTCGTATATTAATTAACACTTTATTATCGCTGGGTAACACTTTATGTATCGCTCGTTAGCACATTCAATCCTCACAAATATAAGTCACACTTATGTATTTCGCTTCTTACGGTAAGAACCACAGATAACTCGCCCGATTATTTCTCTCGGTATCTGTCGCTTCGCAATTCACGACTGGCCGTCATCCGTGACTCACTTCACACTGAAAGATCTGTTATCAAATTAAGACGCTTGCCATTTCGTGATAGTATTTTTTACTTTTAAAGGCTTTGTGGACGTATATTATACTCGTATGAAGCAAATACATCAATTTGTATGAGGCTTTAAAATATATTTTTAAAATAAATAATTTAGAAATAAAACACATTCATAACAGCACCCATAAATTTAGAACAAGAAACGAGGTTTCTTTTTATTGTTTAGTTACATTAAAAATGTATTACTGTGTTGAAAATATGTCGCAATACCCAGCAGTTTAGGAGATAATAAGAAAATTATATTTTAAAAACATAAACATAAACATAACATTAACAATGGCGACACCTGTACTGGTTTATGGGAGTGACAAAGTTTTCAATTGCAGGTGGCGGTTGTAAAAATACAACTCACGTACGAAAATGAGTATAATTTAATAAAAATAATTAGAAAATATTTATACAAAATAAGAATCAAGCGTATCCTTAGGATCTAAATATAATTTCAAAATACTATGAATAATTATAAAATAAATTTCAATTGCCTTCCCACACAAATGAAGGTGATAATTGAGATCAAACATATATTAAATAAGTTAAATTAACAATAAAAAAACACAAATTTATAATAAATATATTTTTAAACACATGTATACAAAATTAATAATCACGTAAAAGTGTAAGTCCCTTTCCTAGAATTTTCTAGTTCTCCTCTTTTTGGAGAGATACAGCGAATAAAATTAATGTACTTTAATTATAGTTAAGATGGACAAGATTCAAATAAAATTTAATAAACTGTATTTAAAAATAAAAAAAAATAAAAAAGTATTTATTATAGGTATACCTATATCTAATAATATTTACAATAAAGATATATCTCTAAAAATATTTTTATTTTAGTAGCTTGTTGGGTAACGATCATGACCGATGATCCGTCAGTTATCAGTCAGTCCTATTTTCATAGCTAAAGTATTTAGCTTATTTTTAAAATGTAAGAATTTTGATGCCACACGTATTCCGTATTTGTATCTTTATTTTCAAAGAATGTTAAACTCATTTTGATTTGCAGCCAGTTGGCATAAAAAATGATGTTTTTACTTTTTTTAAAACTATCCAAACCATCGGTTGCATAAAAATCAGAAAATACAATACATGAAAAAAGAATTTCGAGGAAATCTACCCTTAACAACATCGCGGTACACCGAAACGTGACTTTGATTTTTATTTACGGCGTTCAACAACGCGAGAGACTTTCGGCGGCCCTTGTACGGCGGCTCCCAGTTGACACTGGTAATTATCCGACGCCATTAAAGTGGTTGTTACGGCCGATTAATATGTGCGCCCGAGGGACACAAAGACGGGGCATTTGCCACCTAAAGCCGATATGGCGGGCGCCATTTTCTTTAACCGGCAGTATTCTATTGGAACGTTAATTACCGCGGCAGTCGCGCATACCCGGCCGTACTTTTCCTTGGAAATATTCACATTGTTAGTTCACAACAATGTGGATTTATTTTTGTGTTGACAGAAATACATTTCGTGTAAGTAATATTACAAATAAATCGCGTGTCATCCATGCAAGCAACATTTCTACGAATTAAGCCATGTATTCACTAGGGGACAAATAGCGCAGCATTCCGCGCGGCATGTCGCATGAACATCTACGTTCATGTTTCGGGGACAATGACGCGGTCATTTGATGTGTACACACCGGGACTCACATATCTTGTCGCGGAAGTGAGGTTATGATGACAGCTGCGGTATCTATTTTCACTTCGTCATTTAGCGAAAACGGGGTTCCGCGCAATTCGAAATGTTTTTTTGGGTCGCAATTTCAAATTAACGAGGTTTTACTGTAGTAAATTGAATATTATTAAAAACAAGGTCCTTTTTTGCAAATAATTATTGTTTTCCACAGGTCGCGGAAATGTCACCCTATGAGGTTATGATGACAGCTGCGTATCCATTAATATTAACGAGTTTATCGAAAAGTAAAAGTAGAAAAAGGTGGTGGAGGCGAAATTATTTACTGCAAAGAGAAAGAAGGACGGACATTCTATCGATTCGATCGATACAGCTCGATGAGTTCAAGAACAATTTCGTTTCCCCACATTGTCATCTTGACAGATACAGCGCATGCGTATTCACTTGTAAACATACCACATGGTACTGACGCTCCGCGTAATGTTGCAGTGAGCTCGCTCGGGTACTCTGCGCATGGCAACGTTGCCACGGCACGTAGAAATGCCGCGCTGTGTTGTGCGCGACGTCGCGGAACAGTGCACGACGTTGCAACGTCACGTAGACTCTATGCCGCGCGTGCTGTTGAGGGACAATTTGTCCCCTAGTGAATACATGGCTTTATGATTTTTTTGGTATTAACAAACAATACCTTACGTATATTCAGTACCTACCTACATATTAATATTTTTAAATAATCAGTTATAAAACATCGAGTGATTGTTTCATTAACATCTCACTAAGTGCCCAATTATATTTTTTAATAATTAATGCATACTGAATTTTTTTATATATATTCAAAAACACATTCATATTTGTGAAGTTGTAATTTTTTAGAATAAAGTTCTTTGAAATGTTTTTTTTTTATTTTAATTAAAATCACTCAATATCTAACAATTTTTTTTAAAGTTTATTTTGCTAACAACTCACAATTTTTGTTAAGGGTTGTAAAATAAATATTGTCCGTTTTTTTTTAAATCATGTGGACACGAGGAAATAATTTAAAAAAAATTGAAAGTGAACATGTTAATAATTTAAGTAATAAAATGTTGTATGCTAGCTCTCTAAAAAGAACATAAGTGCTTGGTTTGTAGAGGGATAATATTGAGAAAAAATATTGAAAATGAGAGGAAAACGTTAATGATATGGCTTGACACTCCTCAGCAATATGGAGTGTCAAGCCTGGCTCAAGTTCAACGAATTGATTTGCCGTCATCTTGATGATTTGCTATTCAGCATGATGACTAAAAACCTCTTCATTCAACTCGATATCTGAAAGTCGCCACTAAATATAATTACTAAAGATTAAATTCGTCCATTTAACCCGGTTACTATAAGACTCATCAGTCAATATAATTTTCGTAAGTCTCGTTATTCAACCTGAATACTGAAATTCCTATCATTCTTTCTGGCGATTCTGGCGATTCGCTATTTAAAACAAAAGACTCGTCATTCATCCTGAATACTGTAAAAATCGCCTTTCAATCTTATTACTGAAAGACTCACCATTCAACCAGATTACTGAAAGATTCGCCATAAAAATAATTTCTGAAATACTCACCATTATCATTCATACCCTGTTGAGAATATAAAGTCTGTTTGGTAATATGTATTTTCTAACGTAAAACTAGAAGATACCAAAGTGTAAATTTTGTATCACGAGACGAACAAAGGTAAAATGCGAGCAGTGCAGTGCAACAACTTTGTTTCACTCCGCAATTGTTTCAAAGAAACAAAGAGTTTTACCTACCACATATAATATATTATCTCTGTGTGAACACAATGTAGTATATTCCTTTATGATGAATTTTGCTGTTTGAGAATGAGAAGATAAGTTTAATTATGAATTAATGAGTCTGAAAGATAGAGAATTGCCAAGGGGCTGGTAGGATATCTTGGCTGCAAAACATACGAGAACGGACTGGTATAAAGAATTGTGGAGGAGCTATTCCGGGCAGCGCAAGATAGAAGGACTTTCGCTAGAGTGATCGTCAACGTTGAAGGACCTGATAGGTCACACAAAGAAGAAGAAGAAATATTGTTAGCATAAGGTTAGAGAGAGTGATAAAGAAACAATATGATAAATGCACTACAACCAACAAAACACCTGTAAAATATTTGGCTTTTTCGTATAAATCGACTGTACTTCAAATCTTCGTCTTTTGACTAACGTGTACTAGATAATGTAGAAAAGATAATGTGACTTAAGTTTTGTGTCAGTACATACGATTAAGTATTGCGTACAATCTTCTGTATCAAAATAATATATTTTTCTAGTTAGATAAAAATCCATAAATAAAAAAAATATGAGTAAATAAATATTACCGTATTTTTATTTTATTTGGTTCACTTTTTAAAATAAAATAATATTGACATAAAAATACTTATTTCCTTTACAAGATTTATGATCACAATATTTTTATACACGATACAAGGGGATCGTCATTGATCTGGATAATATATTATAGTTGTCTCGCAAAGATGAAGTTATTTTTATACGAAAGTAGGTGTGGATGTCTTTGGATGTTTATAGGGCTTACGACCCATCATACGACTTGCTAAATTAATCACTTTACACAATTTAACTTTATTTAAATTTGATAATGGTTTGTGAAGAGTGAATGAATTTTTATTTCTATTTAATTTTTAACAAATGTAAGTTATTCTTATCGCAATATTTATATTTTTTTTTTCATCGTTTATATGTTTAAAATACATGTCGGAATATTGTTCTTAATACTTATAAATCTCTACGAGTTTACTAAACGAGCTTTCTAACAATAGATACAATTAGTTCATCAAATCGTTATCTCTTTTGAGTAATCTCTTGATTTTGTATTATTTTATGTTATTATAACTGATTTTAGGATAAATTCGGGAATTATTTATTAAAAGAGACACTTTTTCATATAGTATTACCGGATTTTCCTAAATTAGTTCATTGCGGAAAGCAAAGCAAATGATGGCATAAATCAAAAGCCTCTCCGAACAGATTGACACAATGAATGGAATAAAGAGACGCTAATGAACTTATTAGTGTTGGGGCCAATTAATTAAGACTGCTTCATTTTTGAAACTACTTAAATAATTAGTTGGCGGTGCTTTAATAATACATTTGATATAAACTTTTATTTTTCCAGAAACAATTTTATTTTATTATGTTCTTGAAATCAAACAGCCTATAAGTTAACCGTATAAAAAAATTAAAGAAATTAAGACAAATGTAATATGATTCCTTTTAAATTGCCATAGACTACTGAAAACTATTGGTATTACAAATGAAATAAATAATAATACGATGTTTTATTTAAAAAAAAAAAACAGTCTGTCAACAGGTCGTAATTGATATTTAGTATAATATTATCATTACACAGATTTATGTAACTAAGTAATCTCATTTAAATGAGCTCTATACTTTTCAATACACATACCATACATTATCAAATAAAGTAAAATATTCTTATACGCACTATATTTAGAACTGCTTGTATATATATGATTATAGGTATATTTGATTTAGTTGAAGAATTTCTTGTTGAATGAAAATTCGTCTATATGCACAGGGGATCTAAATAACGTATATGCACTTTAACAGTTCCATATTATAGTTTATTGCTAACTGCATATACATACAAGCCAAGTTTGTCAATTATTTTATCAAACTGTAGACTACCAAAATATATAGAAATGAACTAAAGTGAATTTATTGGTACATGTTTTGGTTTCACGGATGGTTGCAATAAGTTTGACTTGTTTAAAAATTACTCAGAATTTGTAAATTTTGAAATAATGATAAAAAGGTTTAAATATTTTATACCTACTCTTAAGTCTTGTGTCTGAATAAAGAAGTCGTGCTTTATTAAAAGGATACATTTTTACTTGAAGAGACTCAGTTTGGAAAAAAATAAAAAAACAAAGATTTTTGTAAAAAATACGTTATTTTTACTGAAGGATAAAAATATACAAGACTAAATTCTTTAATTGAAGTGTAAATAAGTCTAATATACGCAAAATGAGACGTACTTTTGCTGTAATCCATTCCCATTGCCTAAAGAAAAGGTTTTAATTAATCTCTGTACAATTGTATACAATAGGAAAAGTATGAAAAGTATAAAAAATGTATGAAAAATCAAAAATAGTAGATGTAGTATGTACATTAAAATTGAATAAATTTCTAATTGAATGTATGATAAAATTAATTTTATTGCATCGATTGAGGTTTTTAAAAAAAATAATATTCGTAAAATGTAAGTTGAATTGCGGGGAGGCTGTGCACACTCCGTAGTGAAGAATAATGATATCTATTTGAAATGTTTATTGCAAAGTATAATAATAAGAAATCGTTTCTGTTTAATGCAGTTTTTATTTGAATAGACGTTCGTCTGAGTAAGTACGGGCGGTCAACTTAATATGGCTATTTTATGTAAAAAAAAATATTATTATTTACATACCAAATATAATATGTATAATTTTTAATATTTTTTCAGATTCATTATATTTTGATTCAATGATAGCAAGACTGCGTCCTTACTAAATGCAGATAACAACGATGTCACGCAACGGCAGTCAGTCAACCAGAACCGCAAACTGTTACTCACGCAATCCATGGTCACTCATTCGTGACCACGTTATCTCTCTAGAGAATTCTATAACATTCCATCTCATAGTAAAATACAACGTAGAATCATATAGAAGGCATCTCGGTATCTCTAAAATAAACCATTCTAGAAAACTTAGTCATAAAAGGAGCCACGCGACACGAAATTGGGCAATTCAGTTTTGGACGATCAGAAACAGTATGATCAGTGATTCATGATATTACAGCATGCAATATTAGTAAACAAGCAAAATCAATGACTACCAATGATACCAGCGCAAGGGAAGGAAAGAATACCGGGGTCAAAATTTCTACGAAAAAAACATTGAAAAGAATTTACCAAAAGTGATCTAAGCTATAGAAATTTCGTTTAATAGTGCGAATTAAAGAACAATTTAATAATACGTTTGCGAAATATTCAGAAGACATTTAGCGATTATAAAAATACGAATGCTGCTAAAATTTAACTCGTTTTCAGTGAATTTCTTTAGTAGTAAATAAAACTAAATTAACTTCCATTGATTATTGTTTTTCATTTGCCTCTCAAAGCCACGTCCCTTGACAATATATTTATATCTAATTGCATCTAATCTACAAAATCAGTCATCAGGCATATCCAAATTTTTATATTTTTCAACACAGTTTGATAGTTGCGAATATGCATTTTAAAATTTAGTGCTAACTTGAGTACACAGAATTAATTCAAGGAGCAAAATTCAAGTTTGAAGCGAATGACGTCGACAGACTTTTGTTTCAGGAGAAAAGTCATATACACCGCCGGGTGTCTGATGGCCGTGTGTCCCACCGATACTCTTACAGACGTGAATTAGGTAGCCATAGCCAGATGTCACCCTGTTCTACGTCACCACACATTATTACTAATTATTCATTTTTTCTTTCCCTTGTTAAATCGACCCAAATGAAATTGTGAACATTCCTTTTTCACTCTCTTGATTTTATTTTTTAATTCTTTTGTGGCAGTTTAAACTCATAACGTTTCATTAGGCATTTTGAATAGATTGTAACGTTTCAAAAGAAGAAATCACGATTTTTCTAATTTTATTCAAGCGTAAATGCCTTTATGCAAGGAATTTATTTATTACAAATAAAATTGTTAAACAACTCTCAAAATATGTTTGAAGGTTAGGTTATTTCAAATTTTATAAAAATAACAGATGATTATTTATTAATCTATCTTTATATTTATTTACTTATTTTATTAAAAAATTAGCGATGCAAACATGGAATAAGTGTCGCACCAATAATTTTTACCTTTCAAAAGTATGCTAATGCCTGTCTTATGAAAATAGGACTAACTTGCTGGAATCCTGGAATGGGACTCAAACCTGACCACTGGATCACTAAGAGGATCATTACTACTACACCAAAAAGCTACTCAATTTTTAATTTGTATATTTTTAATTATAATAATATTTGTATTGCTATTAACATGTATGTAGGTATACATATAAACAGTGGAATTCGTTTAATACAAAAAATTTGTAATCATGTTTAAAGAAATTACAGATTATCTGCTAGATATTGTATTTCGAACTGCGTAAGTTGATTCGTAAATTCATAAACAGTAAGAAATCCGTTGACAATGCGGGCGATAGGTAAACTTGTTAATTTTTAATATAGAAAGATGGTGTGCGGGAGGTGGCATCTCTGAATTATTGTCAAATGTCGGCCAAGTTTCTAGAAATTTGACACATGAAATCATAAATAGTAAAGTAAAAAAAGCAATGTTCACACATCTACCCTTAACCACAAATTTCATCATAATACTAGACAGATAACACTCGACCTAGACGAAATACTGAGACCAAAGGCAGCACATGGACAAAATAATTATGCATACTTAGCACCTTAATTATATAACAACATAAAAAAAAATCCACTTACTAAAACCTATCCGAAATCAAAAATTAAATTAAAAATCACAAACTGGTTACAATTAAAAGGCAGATAAGAAATTGATAAGCTATTTATTATTAGGACATAAAAAGAATTTCTCAACTGATTATAAAAAACTTACTTTATAAATAACAATATATACATCTTTTCTAAATGAAATACATAATAAACTTCCGGAACAACTCTTTGTTAACACCATTTCCATACTTCTTCTTACTCAGCTTGTTTTACTAGATTTATTATTTTTACTCTGTTTGTTTTACTAGATTTATACTTTTTCATACTTTGTTTTTTACTAGATTTATATTCTTTCTACATATACTACACACTTTGTTTCACGAACATTTTATATATTTTTTTTCTTCCGCCCACCGATATATTCATTATATAACATCTAAAAACTTGTCCTGCATTAGTGTTGACAAACTTAACAAATAACACATATACAATTAGCTTAGTTGAATAGTAGCAATCCACAAAACATAATAAAAATATGTGTATTTAGATAAGTAATATTTTAAATAAAATGATATTCATTATTATGATCCACATATTCATATAAAAAATAAATTGTACAACAAGGATTTTATAAATAAATAAATAAAAAATAAAAATTAGTGAGTACGCAGCTTTTGGCATATTATTTGTTCTTCTATGATGCGAAATCATTTTATATTAATCATTTTTTGAATATTAATTATTTCATATCAACCTTGTTAAAATAAATAAATATAATATATTAAATCATTTTGTTGGTACGAAAATATTTCTACATATTATAATGAGATGTAGAATCCGGATTCTACATCTCATTATAAATCTCATGACAAACTTCGAGGGGCGCGCTGTCGGGGCCTCTTGAAGTTTGTCACTCGATGACAATAACACTATGAAACACTTTAGAATCGTCCAGAATGCTCCACAGGTCTCTTGAAGCGACTGGATCTCCAAGTATATAAAAAGCGGTATAAAATGACACCGCTTTCAGAGTGATTCATGACGATTTTTGACCAGAGCGATCGCAGTGCGACCAGTGATAAATAAAGTAAGTTCCTGCCGCCAGGAAATAAATTTTTCGATGTAAGAATATTGAACGGAGTTCACTAGAAAGTGATCAAAACAATATAAATAAAGTGCGAATTAAGAAATAATGTAATAATTAGTGGGTTGAGAATTGTATAAATATTGAATACCTTTATTTTTCCGTTCCGAAATTAAGGAAAGAAGTTCCGACTAAATTCGTGTACAGTGGCTTTTTGCGTAGTAAATAAGAATTTAAAAAAAGTTTTTTTTGGTGCATTCATTTGCCCAAAGTCAAGTTCCGTGGCAAAATCAAATAATTTCTATCTATATATATTTTCTTATCGCACAGATATCAAAAATAATAATATTTATTGAAATAATATTTGTCAACATTGTTGAAATTCCTTTTATTTTTATATACATCATTAATCAATATACTTACCACATTTTTGAAATCCGTTAGTATTTGGATATGTAGATATTATTTTAAATAATTAAATTATAGAGATCTCTACTCAGAGGTGACGTTTGCGCGGGTGTGTCAAATCTCGCTGACAAATTAAACACTATCATACCAACCTCAAACACTGATCTCTAAGCTTATTTTCAGATCAATATCTCAATATGAGTACTGAGATTTATCCCATCTCAATTTCTGAAACTTGTCTCTCGTACCATTGATACGGACTAAGACAGAAATATATTAGTTTCATTTGTATGTCGATTATTTGTTAATACAACTGTCTGAAGAGATATAAATATTTTGAAAGGGAATTCAAGAAAAGATAATAAATAAAAATTATATCTATGGAAACTCAACGAAAAGATTTCGAATTTGAGAAATGACAAAAAGTTAATCTCCAATATTATTATCGTTTTGATTTGATGATAAACCATTAAGAATATAAGCGATCATATAATATATTGCGAGTAATATTTTATTTCATATTATGTCTTGTGGATAATGTTCAATTTGATATATTATATCTGATGAAACGTTCGGGAAGTGGAGATTACAACAATAAGGTGAAATTAAGGTCAATTTTTGACAACCGAACATCTTATAATACGAATGTGCAAAAAACTGTGTAATTAGATATTGTACGTATTTTGAATATGCACGCGGTACATACATTTTCTGTTATATATAAGTTAACTGTCATATGTATGTCTTTCAGATTAGAACGTCGCATTCCGAACGTCTTTTTTCGGAGAGCGTTATTCATTATTTTCTTTAGTTTTATTTTATATTTTCCAGAGCACTACTAATACCAGGAAACGGCGTAAACAACAAATATGTCAACAAATTCCTATAATAGGACAATGTCACCAAAAATCAAAAATGCTTAATTAGTTTTAAAGTTTTTAGTTTTTAAAATTTACATTATTATTTTACAAATAAATTGTCGTTGATAGATCTTTCATTAAATTTTATGCGAGAATATTCTTTTTAAAAGGTGATAGTTTTGTTTTGAGAAATACGAAAAAAAAAATGTTGGCCCAACTTTTTTTTGCAGCCGCGCAGTGTACCAGCCGCGAATCAGACACCATAGCCGACCACACGGTCAAGCAGCAAGCAAATAGCAATGGCCAATCGACGATGGCCGATTACATAACTGCTAGTATGTATAGGTATATTACTTCAACAAATATATTATTTGATGCGGACATAAAACCAACATTGATACAAAAGTCTAATAACAGTTCCAAGTCCCCGATCCAGTTAAGAATCTGTTGCTAAATTGCTAAGTTCACGTTATAAATACAAAAAATATGTGCTTACGACGAAAATTGAAATGATTAAATTGAATGAATGTAATATTGTTGAAAAAAAAATTGTTATAAATTGTCATGAAATATTATAAGTGGAACAAATACAGCGTACATTGGCCACTGTACGGCTATGCGGCGATGACAAAACAAAACAATTACAAATATGATTTCAGATAAAAAAACATTTTTGTTATCTTTTAATAGCTTTCTATCTAACTAACCATCATGCAGTATCCTTGCATGGATAGGAGGGGAAAGAACGTCATATTCTTGGCAGAATATTTCTGCTCTGGTCATACATGCACGCTCTACGTTGTGAATGGATTAACAGGATTAACCAACCTCCAATATTTGAAATATGTAATCATTCCAGCTCTTTCGCAGCCGCCCTCTGTTCCTGCTGCCTTCAACATTCTCTTTACATATTTTCTTAACCATATTCATTCATTTCTAATTTGTTCATCTCTGATTTTATTGGCCAAAAATTTTAATAGCTCTCCTGGATAATATAAATACATGTATGTTAATATGCTTTCTTCCAAAAAATCATTTTTACAAAAATTTTATCGAGTCGTTTATTCTGATTCGGTAACAAATATGATGAAGCTTAAAGGGAGTAGCTACATATATTTAATATGGGTTTTAAAGCTACCGAAGTTCAGACAAAGTATGAAATGTAATAGGGAAGACGATGGAGGTAGAGAACAATTAAGAAGTTTAAAGTGCAGGAAGTGCACTACACATGAACGTGATACCTGTATCTGATGGAGTTCATCTAATCTTATGGGCGTTTATCATTACCTTACTGCAGCTACCAGTTGATTTATTAAAAATAATTTATTAATAGAAATAACCTTTATGTTCAACTTAAGTGAGTTTTGATGTCGATTTTAGACTTAAACACAGCAAAAACAGCAATGTTCCGTATTTGATAGCAAACACAGAAATATCCATATTTAAAAGCGAATTATTTATTTATACACGAATATAAAAGGAAGACAGAGGTATCAATCGTTTTCTAAAACTTATTACCAATAAGATGTAGGGATTCAGAGATTTCAGAGAAATTATACTACCCATGATGTGGCATGAAAATTTTGTACCAAAATTTTGACCATCATATTCCGTTTGAAGCTGTGATACAATCAAATCGATTCCTAGTTATTCAGAAGATTGAAAAAAATTATATTCAATAATTTTAAGAATTTATTTGATGTAAATAAATGAGTTATATTATATTATTTTATTATTCTCAATTATGTTATGTATCGCTATTTAAAAAAAAAAATCACTCACGACCAATGAACCAAAATTGCTCCAAAGGGATTCAAATCAAACGTTCAATATTCCAGTTTTATAAAAACCTCACATTTTATTAAATAGAGTAAAGTTAGACTTATTCCATCAATTTTGAAGGTCATCATAAATAATCTCTACAAAGCTAACGCCGCGCGCCGTACCCGTCAATGGTATAACTAAAATATGTTTTTTTGTTAAAGCAAACTTGAAAATCATTATAAAGTATACGTTGCTGGATTGACACTAATAAGGGGTGATTTTTGAGAAGTATAGAACAACTTTAAAATAAAATAAAACATAAAAATCGTGGTAATGGCATTATTGCAAAGATAATTCTATGCCATTAGTGTTTAAATATTGGGTGTTTTTAATTTTTTTTTAATTGGTAACACCTTTTTCAAGGACAACCAATTTGACAGCCAACAGCTGATTTTTGGTCAGTTTGGTTTGCCGTTCTATCATATATATAGGTACATCTATACAGTAAATGTAAAATGTAGGTAGTCTTGTACTATCATCGTGAGTCCGGAATTTCGTTACAGCTCTTTGAAAATTCTATGGCAATATAATCTATGGCATTCCTGAACTGTCAACCAAACACCATTTTGTTTAAATATTTCAGAATATTCTGTTTGGTCGAATATTTCGTAACATTAATTATTTGTGAATTAAGGGTGTTCATTTGAGCAGATTAAATTCTTATTTACACATTAGGTGAAAAGATAGATAATAACGTTCTACCTTACTCAAAGGGATTGCTTTGAGTAAGAAATTACACGAATACGCTATCCTTTATTTAGTAAAATATATTTTATCCTTTGTTACGATAATTATTAAGATGATCAAATATCATTAATCAGTGTTAATTAGAAACGGCTTACGAAGCTAAGATACCAATATGTAACAACGTAGGTAAGATGATTTAGATTAACCAAATAATTTATACTCCTCCAATAACAGCAAAATAATTTTGTGGTGATATTTTAAATATAATTGATAAAAATGAACTTTGTTTTCACTACTTTTTATAGTACATAATTAAGGAATAACAATACAAATAAATAGTGTAAAAATAAAATATTCATTTTCTTTTATAGGAATTATAATATCGACTGAAAGTCAGTCTATATTATAATTGTTCTGAAGAAGGTTGAGTCCAAATGATACTAGTTGACAAACATATAGCAATAAAGTGGTTCAAAACTTATATATTTAATTTATACATACAATCTTTAATTCAGTACATTTTGATCCTATTGCACTCCAATACAATTTAATGATAATAAATAAGTAATCCTGGGTGACTTCATTCAAAATATTTTTATTTTTTTGGATATTGCTTCCTTTGCTTTTATACCCCACAATTGAAATAAATTTTGTGCCAATACATAATATTAAGCACTGCTATTTTTCAAACATCAAATTAAGTGATAAAATGTTTAAAAATCAAATTGATAAATTATTTCATCTGTAATTTGAATATACGACATAATTTACGTTTTAAAATAAGCTGAGATTTGTCAAATATTTTCAATGATAATAATTTCATAATAATTTCAAAAAGACTTTTTTGATTTCAGAAAGCCCGCCCCCACGCTTGCCACCCTAACCGCACAGGTTCCTTTGTCAAGAATTCTGACCATTTCGTCACCATCCTAAAAGATATGAAAATAAGGAAGGACGATATTCTGATGAGTTAAGATGTGCAATCTCTTACACAAATGTACCAGTAAATGAGAGCTAAGATATTACTCACCAACTGTTAATAAAAAACAATATCTCTGAGAAATATATCGAGCCTCTAAAACACTGCCTGACACAAAATTATTTCCTGTAGAGAGGCGACTACTATATTCAAAAACAAGGAGTAGTAATGGAATCACCAATAGCTCCAGTAGTTGCCAACCTATTCATGGAACACTTTGAAGAAAAGGCACTAAAAACTGCCACTCACTCACCTTCAATCTGGCTAAGATATGTGGATGACACGTTCTGTGAACCCACACGGACGTGAAGCGCTCAATAACTTTTAAGAAAATTTAAATAGCCAACATCCACATATCAAATTCACCATGGAGGTTAAAAGGATGAAAAAAATTAGCATTCTTAGACGTCCAAGTGCAACGAAGAGAAGATGGTAGTCTGGGACACACTGTATACAGAAAACCGACACACACGAACAGGTACCTACACAAAAATTCGCATCACCATCCAGCGCCACAGGAGCTGACAGAATTTGCGACAAGAAAAACATTGCCTCGGAAAGAAAAACAGTGCAAGATGCACTCATAGCTAATGGATACTCTCCGAACGTACTGACATCGAGAAAACGATCTAGCATATGCGATGTCCCAAGAAATAAGCACACTTACCTTATATCAGAGGTCTTACTGACAAAATCAGCCTTGTTTTGTTGAAATTAAATATAAAAACAATTTTCAGCCCCCATAGTTCGATCTCACGTATGTTAGGTAGTGTAAAAGATAACACTCCGTTCGAGTCTCCAGGTGTATACAGAGTGCTATGTGATTGTGGAGCTTTCTACATACGACAAACCAAACACAATATCGCTACATGATTGAAGGAACATATTGTAGTAGCTTGTTGGTCTTGTGGTTAGAACACTGGCCTCTCGTGATCCAAAGGTTACGGGTTCGAACCTCACTTCAGACTAGCAAGTTAGACCTATTTTCATAGCACAAGAATTTAGCTTAGTTTGAAAATAGTAATAATATTGATGTGACACGTATTCCGTGTTGACATCTCTATTTAAAAAAAAAATAATAATAACAACAACTCCAATATATCGGCAATCCATGCATCAAAGGGATTCTCTGTCACTTCATCAGATTTGAAAAGGCAAAAATCTTATCAACAGAACCGTACAATATACCCAGATTAGTGAAGGAGTGAGTCCATTGAAATATACAAACATGCCAATTTCTATAGAGATGACAGTTACAAACTAACAAGTATTTGGCGCCCTGTTCTAACGACATTGATTCAACCCTTGAGAGAAGTCGCAGAAAAATCCGCCGACGTAACTAGTACATATAGCATACTGGCGACCTCTAATGTAGAAAAAGAGAATACTCCACAACAAAGTGCATACAATTTACGCCCTAGAAAGCAGCACCTAATCAGTCCGACCTCCACCTCCGCAGGTAAAGGTCGTCCTCCTGATGACGTTGAATAAGTATTGAACGAAACTTCGAGATTCGCTTCTCGGAAATACATACGGTTCGTATAAAATATCCGACACTATTTACAGTTAAACTCAATGTGTGTCTATCTGTTCTCTATACAAATCCATACCATTTGTCCGATTCCATTCAAATTTTGCATACTTCTGCTATAGGACCCGGTGGGTAACAAAGGCAAAATTTCCTCCCTATTCTCATACCCCTTCCCCTCCCCCTGACATATTCGATGCAAATCTGTACCGTTTAACCGATCGGACTCAAAATTTGGAAACTTATTTTTCAGGACTCGGAGGGAAACATTTACAATATTTACCCCTATTCTCATACCCCTTTCCCTCCCCCTGACATATTTTCGAAACAAATATGTACCGTTTGACCGATCGGACTCAAAATTTGGAAACTTATTGCTTAGGACTCTGCGAGTAACATTGGCAATTTTTCCCCCTTATTCTCTTACCCCTAACCCTCCCCCTGATAGTTTTCGATGCAAATCTTTACCGTTTGAGCGATTGGACTCAAAATTTGGAAACTTATTCTTTAGGACTCGGTGGGTAACATAGGCAAAATTTCCCCCCTATTCTCATATCCCTCCTCCTCCCTCTGACATATTTTCGAAGCAAATTTGTACCGTTTGACCGATCGGACTCAAAATTTTGAAACTTATTATTAAGGACTTGGCGGGTAACATATGCGACATTTATTTCCTATTCTTTCACCCTTTCTCCTCCCCCTGACATATTTTCGATGCAAATCTGTACCATTTGACCGATCGGACTCAAAATTTAGAAACATATTCGTAAGGACACGGCGGGTAACAAAAGTGAGATTACCTCCCTGCCCTTATACCTTTTACCCTCCCCCTGATATATTTTAGATGCAAATCTGTACCGTTCATCCAATCGGACTCTAAATTTGCAAAATTATTATTTACAATTCGGCGGTTAACATTGGTGATATTTCTTCCTATTCTTTCACCCTTTTCCCTCCCCCTGATATATTTTTGATGCAAATCTGTATCGTTCGAATCGAATCTTTGTTTACACTCAAAATTTATTTTTAACTTAATCCTTAACCGGTTCAACGCCGGGTATGAATAGCTAGTATAAAATAAATAAATATTAAACTTAGTAGTTAATCGTATGAATCCGAGATTTCCAAAAATATTATATTATCTTAAAAATTTAATTTTCGTTTTTTTGAAAATTGTATAGGTGTGAAGCTTATAATTTGCAAAGAAGGCATGCATGAAAATATACTGAATGCAGTGAAAATCTTTAGTCGAAAGTGTGAGGAATGAGCAAATTATTAGTGAATGTAATTCTTCAAAAATAGCACAATGATTTTGTAGTGACCATTATTGATGAGAATTAAGAATTTCACTACAAAATAATTTATTATTAATATTAATGACATTAAGAAATAATTCAATTCTTAATAAAATTATTAAAAATGTAATTCTAGCTGTAGCGTGGTAGATAGAATACAGAAAAGATCGCTGAGATAGTCTGGTCATATCGAACCTATGAGCGAGAAAGGGATGGGTTAGAAAATATGAGGCGAGTGTTGAAGGCAACGGAGAAAAAGGCGTCGGCAAAAGACTTGGCATGATCATGTACAACAAATATTGCAGGATGGCTCCATTAAAGACTTCACCAACCTTAGAACATGCAAGAAAAGATGTATGTACCAAAGCAGAAGTATTGTGACAAGACATAAGAATGTGGCATTCTGTCCTCTCTGTTTATCCTTGCGGGCATACGCCGTGATGGTTGGTTAGTTTCATGTATTCATTCGGTACAAACTGACTATTTATACGTTCTCTAAAATGTGTGTACAAAATATACACGATCTGACATGAAGAAAAGTTAATTTTAAATTTGAATAAAAGTGTAAAAGAATGAAATTCGTTTTTTCAAACCAAAATTATATTACATAACCACTATTGATATAATTTACTCAATAATTATTCTCACA
>JADDOH010010440.1:0-44532 GCA_016648135.1 Agrypnia vestita
TATCCGATCTCATTGTGCTACACAAGATTCTTAGCGGAGCTATTGATTCTCTCTGTCTATCTGATATAAATTTGCATGTTAAACCCCGTATAAGAAACCCTGAGTTCTTCAGAATAAGTCAGCACACTAATAATGTCGGTTACTTTTCTCCCATTACAAGGTTGTGTCGCACATATAATTTGTATTGTGCCGACCCTAACATTGATGCTGATATTCTTGCAGACACGTTATCTTCGTTCAAAAACTCACTCATACACAACATCCATTTTCTAAACGACGACATGAACCTATAGATCATTAAATACTAATCGCACTACACTCAAACACAAATTATAATATACATAAATGTACATGTGAAATATAATTAATTACAAAAATACATGTTACTAGAGCATGCCGAAGACACTTGTAATTGGGATAATGGGCATAGTCTTCACTACAATGTTTATTATCTGAGTGTCATGTACCCATTATCCTGTTAGTGTCTCTAATAAATAAATAAAAATAAAAAAAAATAAAAAATAAAAATAAAAAAAATATTTGTTTTTGTTGTTTATAATATACATTTCGAATTTATTTATAATATTTACGAATTAAATTTATGTTTGTAATGTAAATATTACATAAAAAAAAATAGAATTGAATTAATATTTTTAAAAATGAGGGTAAACAACACTGTTTTATTCCACTATATTTATTTTGAATTGTTAGGACGTTTTCGGGATTTCTCCCATTGTCAATAACAACAGTTGTAACAACAAGTTGTAAACGTGTTGTTATTGACAATGGGAGAAATCCCGAAAACGTTCTAACAATTCAAAATAAATATAGTGGAATAAAACAGTGTTGTTTACCCTCATTTTTTTTTAAATATTAAAAATGAATTTCCACAATGTTACAAACAAAAAACTTGAATATTTAGAATTGAATTAGTTTTTCATGGCCGTTCAGAATCTTCTGGTTTGTGTTTTTTGGGGTATTATAACTAACATTTTTCAAAAAATACTGAATATGTTGTGAAGAAATTTGCAAAAAAGTCTTTACTTGGAAGAATAAGAAGATATATAATTAAAAATACATGTTTATTAATATACAATACTATGATTCTCCCGCACATTGATTATTTTTCCAGATTATTATTTATAAGCAACGAAAGAATGCTAAAGAAACTTCAAATAGTACAAAAAATAGCGATGCGCATAAAATTGAAGTGTAATAGGAGAACAAAAATAACAAATATATTAAAAGCCTTACTAGAAACAGTACATGAAAGAAAAAGTATAATGTTTTGATGCAAATATTTAAAATTAAACACGGATTATTACGCAAATACTTTGATAACAGGATGAAGCTGAATAGGGATTTTCATTCTTACAATACAAGAGGAGGCGACAACATAAGACTTCTGATGAAAAGGAAAAACACCTCACAAAATTGTATGATATACAAAGGTTTAAAAATCTTCGATAGCCTGCCAAAATAAATTCAAAACACGGTGAATATAAGGATGTTTAAACAGGAGTGCATAAATTTTATTGTAAAACTTTTAAATGACTAGATGGAATGCAATATGCTTAAATGAAACGTATTAGCGCGCACAACTTTATAATTGGAACTAAATAATTAAGATAAATAAATATATTAATTAAGTAAGTCTGATGAATAGTTTGTACATAAAAATATTAATAGTGTCATTGTTTAACAATAACTTAAAAAATTTAACGTCAAAACTAACAGAAAAAAGTTTGACATGTAGTAAGCACACTGCCAGTATGAAAAAAAAGCAAAATATCGAAAAAGTGAGATATAAAGATTGTTAATTTTAAAGTACATGTAAAGATTATTTAACGTTTAGAAATATTGTAAATATTATTTTTTTAAGTGAATCGTATAAAAAATAATGCTTATGAATTTCTAAGCTGGTGTCTTACCACTCGAAGAATCAAGCACTTTGATTATCTAAACCAAAGTACTTAAAACATTTCGCAAAAAAGGCAAAAGCCGAATCCTCATATCGGAAAAAAAACGTATTCGATGTTTATGCCTACGTTTCTAAAAGTGTGCGCCGCAACTGACATACACATACAGGAGCAAGATTTTAATTTTCTAAAAAATACGACTATGTATAATAAATGAATGAATATTTAAGTAAATATAAGCAAGTTTTGATTTTAGAAAAATATTTTTATTATATTACATTTTTTACACGCGACATAATTTTTACTTTTGAGTATTAATAGGTAATACCCAACGTACAAAATCACTTCGACAGGAAACAAGCGCCATCTTTTAGTGAGCTCATTAACTAATTTTCCCTATAAAACTGATTTATTAATTAATCATGATGGATTTATTGATTAATTAGTTAATCTGATATATGATTCATGTTTCGTCATTGAAGATACGACTGTGTACAAATTTTCAGCTCGATTGAACATTGGAAAGCGGGTGAAATACCGATTATAAGATTCCTTCCAGACAAACAGACAAACAGGTGAAGCTAATATAAGCATGGTAGAATGAATAAAAACGGTGGGAAAAGTGTTTTTCGTTGTTGTGACCTGCGATGAAGTTGATTTTTCCCACAACTTAGCTATGTTTTAAAAGAGAATATAGATTTATTTTACACGAAGTGTCTCGTAGCTAGTAGAAAAACTTCGGGGGAGTCTTGTTTATAAAAATTTTGAAAAGAAAATATTGTTTACACTTTGGGTTAAATGTCGACAGTTACGGAAACAAGCGATATCAGGTTAGCATTTTTTTTAATATTTCCGACATATCTTTTGTAAAACTTAAGATTATCGTGAATGTAGTTTTTATCGAATATTGCAAATTCATTCGCTTTTATACAAGTCAAATAAAATATTTCAAACCTTGAAGAAATTTGAAAATTATTTTTTTGTAAAGTTTTTCTCCTGTTCAAAATCAAATGATGAAAAAACTTCCTCGAAGTTTATGCTACTAGATACGAGACACCCTGTATAGTACTTAATATGTATATATTAAGAAATATCATGTAATAGTTTTTTCTAGCTTAGAAATGAATTAAAAATATGATTATACATATGTACATTTTTATTGTTTCGAGGGTAAATTCATAGAACTCCATAATCACACATATGGAAATTAAAACACCTGTTTTATAGTTCCACATTTTTAATTTTTATGAGACGTGCTTCAACTTATGAGGGCATAATCTCATTCTCAATTGACAGATAATAAGATTGATAATGCCCTCACAGGGCGAAACGCATCTCATAAAATTTAAAAATGTAGAACCACAGTATACCCAGAACAGTAGTTTATCTCCGGCCTGTCGGCGAGTTATTAGCCTACTAAAGCGTTGACGCTAGGGTTGTCACTTTACTCGTAGCGTCTGAGATTCCGACGCACAAGGTAGACACGAAACCCGAAAATTTCTGTAATTATTATACCTAGTTTCTGCACTTAAATTGCAAGAACGCTGATTAACAACAACGTAGACTTTTAAAAACTCACAGTCTTTGTGATAATCAACACACCTTTTTCATAAAGCACCACAAACATAAAAAAGGCATTTTTTTCAGGAATCGCATTTTTTTCTAAAGCGGCGGCTGCGAGCGCGAATGGCACCGAAGGCACGGCCCTTACTGCCGCCGCCTTGTGCCCCCATATTCTGTGTATGTATGTCAATGTGTGCGTCACAATGCGTGCGTACACGGCGCCGAGCACGCACGCACATATTTTAATGGGTAGCTGCCAGTTTGTACGAAGACGTATTACTGTTCTTAGTATACTGTGGTAGAACTTAAAAACAAGTGCTTTTATTTCCTCATATGTGAACTTACAATATATTATATTTTACACATTCATGAAATCAAATATTGCGCACCTTATCAGTTAGTTAGAAAAATCCAAGGAGATAATATCGACATAATTGTATGGATACGCAGAGGGACTGAAACGCAACTAAAAACCCCTAATTCACTAAGAATGCCTAAGCGAAAATATTTGAGAGTACCTTGTTTACAAAAACATTAGAAAAATATCAGTGTGATAAAAACAACTAACAGCATGATAGTGTAGAAAAATATGTTAGTACTCACCGATTTTAAGCAGTTTCGTAAAAAAAATCACATTAAATATTTGAAAATGAGAATTTTCCTTTGCAATAGTTTCACATCACAAATATTGTCTATTTTACTGCAGCTAACACTGGGTATTATATATTTTTCACTACATACACTTAGAAAAGTTAAATTATAAAATTTAATAACTATATACTTGCATGCATAGTATTTAACCACATTACACAGTGCCTATCTAAAATCGTTTCGAGTCTAAACTTGTGCAGTTCACCGAGACCGTCTTCATTATATATTTTTTAGAAAAATCATTATTTACAGAAAAAAAGTTTTCAGGTTATCAGTTTTCGTGAAACATCTGTCAGATTCGCTATAATGTCCGATGATTGTATGCAATTATTGTTGCAGTACGTTACTAAAATGTTTTTAATACAGCTGAACAGCAGTGACACTATTGAAACTTCAGCACATCGATCATTGCAACAAACAAATGCATTTAGGTACGTATTATTATTGTAAAATTTTAGCTGTAATTATAATTAGCTGGCGGTGCAAAAAAGGTTTTCAAGTCGGGTCCATTGCGGCATTGGTGCGCAGATCAAAACACGACCGGACGAACGAACATATCTGGCGAATCATCCGTTTTCAACGTGACGACATCCGCGCAACTTGCGGGAAAAACAACAGCGCGGCGATTCACCATCCGTCCATAGTTTGTCGAGCGAACAATGCCAGCGAGGCCGTAGCATTTTGGTGTGTGGTCGCGCCGCACGCAAAACGCATCATAAATGAACGAAATTCTCAGCTAATATGTCCGCCGCCGAACCACACTGCAATATGCAATACACCCACAGCGGACCACCGCGATTTGACAGGGAGCACAACACGGAATACGACAGATTTTCGACAATTCACGGCGCGGGTAGCGAGTTGCGGACTTCGGCACACAGAGTCCCGCGTTCTGGTCCCGCCTTTTTTCACCCTGTCATTATTTCATCTCGCGGAGCTGTTTTGACAGATTTCAGCGGCGACGGCGTCCACTCTACGTTCATTTTGACGGCCTCCGGGTCGGGGACTGTGCGCGACAGTTTTTCCTGATCTGTATTTCCCGTTTCTATACATCTCCGCGTATCCGCGCCTATCGAGTGGGCCGCTCCGACGCCCCTTTCGCCGCGGGTGCGAGCGAGACGCGGCGGTGAAACGTCAAACGGAGCCGAACGTTCCCGAAGCGCTTCCGGCGGCTCGAAGGGACGGAGTTGTTTCCCTACCACGCCTCGTGTTACCGGCGTGAAGTTTGCTCTGTTCCTGGAAAAGCGGCCTGAAGTTGGTCGCTGTCAAAACTCAGAAAGCTCAGATTAAAACATAGCGAGAATAATTTGTTTACGTTTGTCGAATTCCGTGAAACGTAAAAATATAAGCCGAGAAAAATTCTTTCATTCCTAAGCAAGAATGTTTCGCGCACCGATATTTTTACTATTCCAATAATATAGATTCACACAATGGAAATTCTAGGAAGAAAATTTTCATTTTTCTTCATAAATTTATGTTAAAGCCAACAATAAATTACAATATAAAAATTGAAATCAAAGACGAGAAGTGAAATTTAAATTTGTTTTCGACGTTGGTAATCATTTTTATTATGCATGATTTTATATTTATTTTTGGATAATGTACAGTTTTTTTTGTTTGTAAGAATGACATCTTTTTCTACATCGTTAATACTACTAAGTAGTAATAAATCATATTTGTGTGACTCTCCGTTATTGTTTTACAATGGAAAATAATATATTTGCATTTGAGACATTTTTCATTAATTTGATTGGCAAGAATATTCCTTTTGAAATATGGTTGTTTTTTTTTGAAAAATATGAAAACAATGTTTTGTCACATTTAATACTAATAGCGTTATTTGAATTACGAGAACAAAAAATATTAAATCAATAATCTCAGAATGCGTATTAACCGGTCGTATGCCGGCCGTACGTAACGCGGAATGTACTCTGTCAGCAATTGTTTTTTAGACACTTTTTTGTGAAGGTTATATTCATGTAAAAATCAAAATAATCGCTAAGAAGTTGTAGTTTCTATTTCTCAATACACAGACTTCAATAATTACTTGTACCTACAATAATTACTGATTCATTAATTATGCAAATAAGTAACGAAATTTACTGTCAGAAATGCACGCACGTGTTTATCAAACAAAAACAAGCAATAACTCTAAAGATATTGTATTTCAATATTTCTTTTTTATTAAAAAAAAACACTTTTTTAACAGATAAATAACACAATTAATGCGCGGTTCGAAGACGACATTTGGAATGATTTTTCGTCCGGTTTGCGCGGCAAATGAGGTAACTTGACAAATAGAACTCTTTCATTCATTCAAAAACTTGAGAAACAACCAATAATAAGCTTTAAAAATCCATAAACACGGGTAAAATACGCCGAATTCGCATTCGTGTCTAGGGAGCGCAGATGTGCGCTCCGGCACATAGAGGGTACAAAAGTTTTCGGGCATATCGGTTAAAAGATATCTAATATTAATAATTTTTATTTATAAATTAATATTTTAGTGACGATAAAATTGATTGTTATAATAGAAAAGTGGTCACTAAACCGCTCACAAATGTTTGATCTTCAAACGATAGGTACTATACTCATAACAGAAACAAGAAATCGTTCACTGCTCGAAAAAATATTCTTATATGCACCCAACATTATCATTGCAGTCTTAGACAAACTTACTTAATGCTTGACAGACTACGAAATGCATGTAAGAACAACATGGCAATCGCTATCGAAAAGACTAAATGTATAACATTATCTAAAACACTCGAAACATGTAACCAGGCTGTAGAGAATAAACCCATAAAACCGATACCAAAATATAAGTTTACCACGACCTAAATAATTAAATGGCATTTTGCGTAACAGGTTGCCAAATAATGAATAATAATTGAATTCACTTAATCTCACAAATAATCTGATAGCAGGGTGATTAGATAAACAATAATGAATATACCCGACAATCTCAATTGGATGAGATTATTAAACAGTTTATTCTATAGTGCATTCGTATGGGGTGCATCGGAGGTATTCAACCAACGATAATATAAGTTTGGATGGAAAGAAGAGTCTTATAAACATAAATTATATATAAAACAAAACAGAGTTAAAAGAAAAATACAAATATATATGGATAAAAAATGGAAAAATATTAATTAAACGAGAAGGAGAAAACAACAAAGCCATACAAATAAAAAATGAAGAAGATATAAGGAAATACCAAGAAGTAAATTAAATGTGAAATAATTTCAGGTATAGAAAAGATGGTGGCATAATTTTGTATTTTTTCTTAAAAATTATTATTTTATTATTTATAATTATTTTTCTTAAAAGTATAATTCTGTTCTTAAAAATACTAAAAAAGGCCCACAGTGATTTGTGAAAAGTTTTTATATAATAGTTTTAGAGTATCTATATTGTAATGTATGAGTAAAAATTAAAATGTACATATAAATAATGAAATGAAATCCTTGCGTTCAAACTGTTTATACAGTTTTGCAAGAATGTAAAAATTAAATGGCAACAATAAATAAATAAAAATAATACTGTGACGAAATGGAAAACAGAAGGAATTGCGCACTGTCCCTTGTAATATTTCACTTTGCAACAACAATTGGCATGATGACAGTATTAAAGAATATGTGATTTTAGAGAAGAAAATATATCGAAAGGATTTAAAAAAAATGATCCATTGTTTTAATGTGCACATTGAGATTAATAAGATTTTCAATAAAATAAAAGTATAAAATTGTACATTCCGCCATTTTAACTGAAACACCAGTCAGATCGAATGACATCACGCCTGAGTACCCATCACTTTGTCTTTGAACTGTTGCACAATGCAATGTTTACTTAGGCTTGAAGTCACGCAGACGAAATGACAGCTGCGGGCGTTTTTGCGCGAAATTAAAAATATGTAGATGAAAATGCAAATATTTACGTAAAAACATAGTTTAATGTTACTTACGGTAATAGTAGACGTGTACCTACATTATAGAAGGTTATTTCAAAATCTGTCATCATGCCATTATGGAATGCTCTAGAACGCTCTACAGTACTCTGGGATTATCTACAACATTCGGGAGACGTCTGGAACAGTCTGGAAGCGACGGACACATTTTCGCAAACACTAAAAATGTATAAAATAATCTCGGAGATTCTAAAAACCAACGTGTTTCGTATAAAAAGACGGAACCGGTGCCGTGACGCTTCACGTTTGTTTAAATTTGTTTGTTTAAACGTTGGCTTTGTGAATTTGGTAAATTGATTAATAAATTGATAATTAATTTCCATTGCCATTTCCTTGCCTTTCACAGCCGCGTCTCGTGACAATACTTTACAGGTTGTCCTGCATAAATTACTAGTTGCAACATCAATTTGAATTTGAGGTTGAAATATTTTAATTTTAATTATCGCCCCGGATTAAGCTGGGAGAAGCGACGAAAACTATACAAAAGTATAAAAACAGAATTGACCGGTAAACACAAATAGAAGCCGCAAGAAAGGAAAAAAAGTAACCCAAAAAAAACAAGTTTTTATTATACTCCCTTTCTTTTTAAAATATAACAACAATTACAGACGAATTAAAACATATAACATAACACTAAACTTACAGGAATTTAATATATTTCTAGAATGTCAGATGTTTTGAGCTTTGATGAGACACTTCATACTTTGAAGATTAAATTCTAAAAACATTTGTCAGTCAATTTAGATTTTCGACATTCGTAGTGAAGTACCTATTATGCATACCGATGGAGTAATTCAAATTTAGAAAATATTGATAGACCTTTTTGATCGTCGCCACGAGTCTACTTGACAAGTTTCAGTTCGATTGGATCACGGGAAAAGGGTTAAAAATCGATCCAAAGTTTTTTAGTCAAGAAAACAAGCAAGCAGACGCCACGAGTTAAAAGAAAGGGAGTAAAAATAGTTATTTATTTTAATTTTTTTAAGTTTTTTCACCCGGCAAGCCGGCAAGCAAGCAAGCAAGCAAGCAGACGCCACGAGTTAATATAAAGGGAGTAAAAACAGAATGGATCTTGACTGGTAAACACAAATGGAAATAGCACAAGAAAGAAAAATATGGAAGGACCTGGTCGAGTCTTTGGGCCCCTGGCCCTACTTGGACAAGAAGATGATGATGATGATGAATTGCTTGAAAGCGAGTGGATATTTAAATTTCAATAAAAGTTACTTTCTTGATAACCCTACATTTTTCAGAATATTAGTCAGAAATACCATGTATGGTATCTCGTAGCTAGTAGCGAAAACATTGAGGAATCTTCATTCCATTTTGAATGGAAAACGTTCTTCACCCTTTAAGTAAAATGTCAACAATTAAGGAGATGAGCGACTTCAAAGTTTGCTTTTTTTTTCAATATTTTGACCAATCTTTTGTAAAACGTTAGACTGTCGTGAAAGTAATTTATATTAAATATGAAAAATTCATTTGCATTGATACAATTTTACAATTTTGATACACATAAGTACATTAATGATAAATCAAGATACATTATAGATGTCTCATAGAGACGAAACTGTATTTTTTATGTGGAAAAATAGGTATGGAAGTCTTATAGGGTGCTCATAGGGCTTACGACCTATCGTACGACTGGCTTATGTGATCACTTTATACAATGTAACGTTCACGTTTCCACCTATGATAGACTACCACATCTATCAAATTTTTGGAAGTTGTATAAATATTGAACTCACACAACTTGTTTTGTATGTGAGTTATATTTTTACTACCGCCACCTGCAGTCCAAAGCTTTTTCATTTCCACAATCCAATACAGGGAAAAATAAACATTTACAGTCGTTAAATACTCAAAGTGTAGGAATAAATAGGAATTTTGTTTAAATAATTTTATTCTATGAATAAAAAGCGTTTTAATATCACCAAAAAACGTAAAAATATATTGCAAATTAAAAAATTTATAACATAATTAATGTATAATATTTTTTAATTATTTAAATACAGTTTTATCATCATAATGCTAGCTTTATACTTGTAATAATATCATGGAAACATATAAATATTCAGACTATTTATATTTTCTAAGACACCGAAAACGAATTTTTGGCCGCGGATTTTTTTAAAAATATTATAAATAACGCTCAGTTTATTACTTTTATATAAGAACAGATGTTCTATCTAAGCTATATACATACTGTGTACATACATTCTGATATAAATGAATAATAAAAACCAACATTTTCGAAAAAAAACCGAAATATGCACTCGCAGTTAATTTCCAGCATTAATCGTGAGTATAGTTTAAGCTCTTTATCCTGCCTCTGCTAAATCATCTCACACATTACATGCGCCTCGACACAATAGACGTCACGTGCCAACACAAGGAGATGTCTTTGGACGGGTGGACATTTTCTTTTTGCCAGAACACACACTCACACGTAACCCGCCAAAGAAGCATAACTTAATAACTTTACATGAATTCCGCGTATATTTTGATTCACGTCCCACGTAAAAAAGTCAATAAAACTAATTAAATAAGCATTCAAGTATCACAGGGCAACCCAACCAGCGTCCAACAAAGTTTCGAAGTCAAAGGGTAAACGCGAGAGGCGTGAATGTATAAATTATGGAGCGGCATTAGAACACTTCGTAAACACCATAGCGAAGCAGATATTTAAATTTTCATCTCGCTCCTACTCAGTGTCGATATCAACGATTTCAAGAGAGGCATATTTATTAATATTTCAGGAGATTATTCATTAATCGTATCTACTTTCACACCTTCGATAATCTAATTGGAAGGAGATTTAAAGTCGTGAAATTTGGATAACTATTCTAATGAGTGTGAAAACGACAACGCGAGCTTACTACCACATACCTTCATCACTGCCGAGGCAACACAGACTGGGTAATGTGTACAGTGAGTTTGTAGATATATTCCAAGACAGCTTGGCTACTTTCAAAAGATAAAAAAGGGAGACATCTATGCTTTATTTTATTTATCTATTTATGCATACACAGTATAATTTAATTAATTTCTGTAGTCACAAGGGATGTGCAGTCAGTACATAGAATAACGAATTATACCTAGGCATATATTTTGGGAAAAATTCAATGTTTATCCAATAGATTATTATGATTTCCGTCAAAAATGACTTATTTAGCAATCTCTGGTGCTCTAAAATCCAAAATTTGCAAAATTTAGGACATGTCCATCAAAGCAATGTGAGAATAGTTTGTCCAAATTTTTCAGGACACAGTACTGGATTTTCGTCACAGGGACATCATTAATCAATATATATTAAAGACGTCTCACAGAGACGAAATTATATTTTTATGGGAAAGTAGGTACGGAAGGATATTGCTAAAAAAATCCAAATCATAAAAATAGATTTCTCATTAGTGACATCTATACTAGCATGTAAATAATACTACACATCACAAACATAGTATATTGTGTTAATATTACAATAAAGCGCACGGCCTAGACACTAGAAATATCTCTTCTACAATCACTAGCTACTTACACAGTTGAAATTGTACTTACGGAGTCCGGCCTGGTTATGGGATTTGCGGAGCTCCGCTTATAGTAAATAGCTGTGGTCACCGGCGAACTTCTCTTTTTGACCAACCTTAACTCTCACGGCTTCGTCGAATTCGAAAACAGATCGACACGTCTATTTCCGAAAGGCTTAAAATGTTGAACCTCGGATGCGTCGAATTTTTAGGTACCGCACGAATGGTGACAATCTTCCAAAAGAAGCAAAAGATAACGGAACTCGTTGTTCTAATTGTCTAACTGGTTCGGATTTCGTAAGTTAAAATCCTATATGGCCAGCGATTGAAGCAGAATACCACGAACGCCAATTATTTCGATTGGCGGTCAGCGATCACGAAACACACACTTCTTTAAATATTTATTTGCGTGTGTATGTGTTATATGTTATTAAAAAATACAGTTAGCTACCACACTTGTGAAATTCTCCGGTTCCATACATAATGTGTATCATATATGTAAAATATTACGTAAACTTAAAAAAAATATATATATTTCTGAGATTTAGCTAGTTTACAAACAAACACACAAGCGTTAAATAAAAGCATGTAAAAATCTGCTAATTATTATTCACCAACCTGATAAAATATGATAAATAAAACAAGCAAAATTTAGGTTTATAGTTACAAAAATAAACACAGTTCGTTAACTAATGTATAAAAGTTAAATGATATTGGTGTTGGACAAACAATTTAATTTTCCGCAATATTTTCGCGTTTCTGCTTTCGTTTTGCATAATCCCTGAGTCAACGCGTTCAAAACATATATTCTATTATATATTATATACGAAACTGCCACATTTACTCACTGATACCCACGCATACATAAACTTGATTATGAGTACAGTAATTTTTCGACATATTTTCATCAATTTTTTTCATTTTAAGTAAAAAGAACCACGTTTATTTTTACTTTTATAATTACTAGTTCCCCTTAATTTTATTTATTAATCTACAATATAACTCTTTATTTCGATGCAAGGAAAATATTCAACATGTGGTTTGACATTATGACAATTTGACAAATGAACGATCAAAATCTGACAAGAACATCAAATGTTAAAGATCTAGGTGTTAGATTTGTAAGCAACCTAACATTTCACGATCACATAGAGACGATCAATGGTAATGCTTTGAGAATGTTAGGATTTGTTTTGCGTACTGCCAAGGTTTTCGAGAATACCCGCGTACTCAGAACTCTTTACAACTCCTTGGTGCGGAGTAGACTCGAGAGTGGCTCGATGATCTGGGGGCCACATGAGGGCAAGTACTCTCTTATGGTGGAGAAAGTCCAAAAGAAGTTTCTGAGATATCTCTACATGAGAGAGTACGGGCATTATCCTTGGCTTTACCCAACCGAGTTTCTCCAGGGTATGCTTGGCTACAACAGTTTAGAGACTAGAAGGAATGTGTATTTGATTACACATTTTTATCGATTGTTGCGCGGTATGATCGATAATCCTGAAATTATGCAGAGCATTGGTTTGTATGTTCCTGATAATTACACTAGACATCGTCAGCATAGATTGTTTCACATTCCAATATACAGGACCAACCTGCCGATGGTTATGCCTGTTGGAAGAGCCACAGCTATGCTGAACAAAATCGCTTTGAGTATTGATATATTCCATGTGTCTGAAGGGGTTTTCCGAAGCGGGATTCTCCTACACCTTTGACCAGATTTTATGTTATTTTTAATTTATTAAATATTTTCATTTTTGATATATACTTCCTAATATGTATGCCTTAAACATTTTGTTTGTCATGTACATATTATCATGAAATAAATTGAATTGAATTGAATTGAATTGAATTGAATTGAAATAGGTATCATCATACATGTTTTTCAAGAACCATAGGTTAGTTTGGTTATGAATTATTACTGCTTTAAAATATTTTGTTGTGAATATGTCTTTAAAGTCGGTGCCGGGTGAGGGGAGGCAATTGCGTCCAAATGAGCGACAGTTTCTGTCGAAGTAATTTCAAACTTAATAATAACAATAACTCACGATTTTCGACTTTTCAGATTCGACCCGTGTCCATATACAGCATCATACTATCTGAAAGATTTGTTGAGATGTTGAGAGAGAACTATTTGAGCAAACCAAATGTTGTTTTAAAGACGAGTGTATGTGTCACAACTCATTCTAGTCTTTACTTATATATCTTAAAAACTTAAAAAACTAACCCATAAAAACCAAGTTTTTATTATACTATTACCTTTCTCATTGAAACAGGTTTCGCGCCTACTCCACGCGTTGGGCTCGGAAATTAAACAATATATAAATCGTTAAAATATTTATTTTTAATTTATTAAAATCACTTATTATTTATTAAAAAAATTATACTATAATTATTACATTTTTGAAACGAAAATTTGTTAGATCATTTTTATCGTTGCCACGAGTCTGCCTGCAAAGTTTCAGCTCGATTGGATCACGAGAAAAGTGTTAAAAATCGATCCAAAGTTTTTTCGGCAGACAAGCCGACAAGCAGACGCTACGAGTTAAAAGAAAGGGAGTTAAAAGATAAGTGACCATGAATTTGACAAAAGATCCACACGACATCACATAGATCCAACGATATAATAACAACATACAAAATTTCAGAATGTGTTTTTTATGAAAGAACTTTAAATAAATTGAAAAGTGACGAAATCATTGAATATACTTTTCCGCAAATTCTTTAAAAAGTAGTTTATCTAATATGAACGGACGAAAATATTAATATATATCCAAAAAAAATTAATGCAGTCATCGAGGATTACTAATTTAGAATGTACTGAATTCGAGATTTTATTGAAAACACAGCACATAAATTTATAGGAAACATGATTTTGGAAGGCATAGATATATGAAATATCCAGAATTCAATACGTTTTAAATTATTAATCCTCGGTGACTGCATTCAAAACATTTTTTTTTTATATTACTGCCTTTGCTTTTATACCTTCATATTATACTTCAAAAACTTCTGCACAAATTCCATATATCTTCACAAAGATTCAACATGAAAATCTCCGTAGCTAAGACTAAGAGCATGGTAACATCGAAACTGCCAATACCATGCGAGCTTGCAATTGACGATAAAATAATAGAGCAAGTAACGAGCTTCAAGTACTTGGGTGTCGAGATATCCAGCAGTAACGACCTCTACGAAGAAGTAAGAGAGCAAGCAAACTATTGCTGGATGCTTGAGAAATGCTGTCTGGAGAAACGAACATATGCTCAAGGAGAGCAAAGTGAAGATATACAAGACCTGTGTCCGCCCAATCATGACGTACGGTATCGAGACAAGGGCTGACACTACCAGAACAAAAAATCTTCTAAGAATAACTGAGATGAAGACTCTCCGACCCATTGCGGGACTGACAATCCGAGACCGAGTGAGGAATTCCGAAATACGAAGGACCTGTGACGTCGAGGATATTGTCCGATGGGGAAGATCTAGAAGACGTTACTGGAGAGATCATGTGGAGAGAGCTTGTACTGAGAGAGTAGTGAGCATAGCAGCGAACAAGCTGCCGTCTGGTACCAGACTCCCAGGAAGACCGCATAAAAGATGGCGAGATAGCTGGACATCTGTATCCCAGGAACAGGCTCCGAGCAATGACAGGACGCAGTCCTAGATGAAGCAGAAGAAGAAGAAGAAGAAGCTTTTATACCCCACATATGACGTTTCGCGAACTCTGTCCTGTTGAACATAACTATAGTAGGGGAGAGTGGGGTAATTGGGAACACTTTAGGGAGATCAAAGCATCAGTAAAGAGAAACCGCATGAATAAAATAAATATTTATTACAAACTAAACTCTGGAATTCTGACAACATTTTTTAATCATCTATTATTTGAAAAAAACTATTTAAAAAAACTGTCTAACAAAAAGCAAAACCTTTACCTTTACCTAAACTATTTACTCCTTATACCCCTTGTGATAATAAGGAACGAATTAAAAATCACATGATTGTGAAAATAATGAATTACTTTGATCATTAATTAGATGGTAAAAAATGGCAAAGTGGAATAATATTCAATAAAGGATTGTTTACAAATTTAATTCGATTAATAATTATAAATTTAATTTATCTTAATGCTAACACTTTTTCTAATTTAACTCTTTCTAATAACTTAAGAATTTATAAATTGTTAATCTGCTAAACCTTATAACATGTATGTAATATTTTTAAACCTGTATTGAAATCAAATGTACGAAAGGTGTTTATAGTTATTCGGCCGTATTTTGAAAATAACAAGATTGTTATTTGGTAATTGTTACCCCAGCACTCAAAAATAGAGAAACGTCAAGATATCCGTCAGATGTAAATATTTCCATCATCGTGATGAAAATATTGGCTTTGGTTTAATATTTGAACTCTTTGGATGAAGAAATGAGTGAACGTGTGTGAAACATACTGATTTCTACGAACTATCAAAACAATATCAGTACTTAGTGTATATTATAGATATCTCACAGAGACGAAACTGTATTAATTATGGGAAAGTAGGTATAGAAGTCATTTGGGTGTACACAGGACTTATGACCTGTCTTTTTATGGTTGGCTTAAGTGATCACTTTACACAATTGTAACATTCGCCATTTCCACCCATGATAGAATATACCATGCTTATTCATTTTTTGGAAGTTGTATATATGTTCAAATTGCGTGGAAAGCTTTCATATATGAGTTGTAAGCGCCTTTTCCATGCGGCCTGTACAAAGCCATTTTCATTCCCCTAAATCCCCACAGATGTCGCTATACCTACTTTCCCATAATACAGTTTCGTCTCTGTGAGATATCTATAATATACACTAATTGATTAATAATGTCTCTGTGACATAAATCCAGCACTGTTCTGAAAGATTTGAACAAACTCAAAATATTCTGAATATCAGTACTTATTTTATCTACACCTATCAAACTCAATGTCTGTCTGTCTGTTCTCTGTACAAATCTACACCGTTTGACCGATCTGTCCAAAATTTTGCATACTTATTCTTTAGAACCCGGGGGAAAACAAGGCCAAATTTCCCCGCCCTACTTTACCTCACTCCCTCCCACCGATATATTATCTTTATTTATACTGTTTGTATCTGATTCAAATTTTGCAATAGAATATTAATTATAATGTTATCTTTAGTTGGTTGTGTTCCAAAACTTAAAAACTTATAAAATCGTACATTTAAACAATCATACTGAACTGAACCAGAATTTCGTAGTTGCATTTTACAACCCTGAAGAAAATATAATCACTTCACGAAACTCTCTTAATGATCCCATCCACCTCCTGCCTGGATTAAATGGAAACATTGTTATTATTTAGAGGCTTTTCAAAACGATGGAGCCCTTCCCCCACAAACTTTTTTTAACCAAATATTTAACCCGGGTTTTAGTCAAAACTCCAGATTGCGATAACTAGTGATGATATAAATATCACTTCAATATCAAATATACACGTATTTTTTAAGAATATCAATCCATGTTGGTTTAACAAAATATTTATTTACCTATTTTAATTTATAATCGTTTATACGCTACTACTGCACAACTATTGGGTGTTGAAAAGTGATATTGTACCATCGTAGACATAGAAACACAGGATGGATTTCTGCTTTCTGTCCTGGGTTTTTGACGATAATTATTTATACTCAACATTTCCCTCAATTAACATATCACACTTGTAAGATCATGAAAATTCACAACTACTTTTTAAATGTCTTATCATAAATTGCAAAATTCGTAGATGTAAATTAATTAAGTAATTGCACGGGCATAAATACATTCGTCCAGAGTATTTTTGAGTGTTGGGTTTGTAATCACCGAATAAGGCGGACTGTCGTAAATCTATATCTTCTCTATTTACTCCCTTTCTTTTAACTCGTAGCGTCTGCTTGCTTGCTTGCTTGTCTGACGAAAAAACTTTGGATCGATTTTTAATCCTTTTCCCGTGATCCAATCGAGCTGAACTCGTGGCGACGATGAAAATTATCTAACAAATTTTCGTTTAAAAATAAAAATCTTTTTATTTTCAGAATATACGGCTGAATTTCTTGTTGCATTCTCAACATGGCAGCTTGCCGGGCGCTTATTAGTACACACTCACATTAGGTTGTGTTTGTGGCAGCTTTTACCGTGACACCTATTCTTGGCGCCATCGCGCTACGTTCGACCTTGCCCTTGTGCCCTGGCGGCAGGATCCGCAGCGCGAAAAAATAAAATAACATTTCTCGAAATTAAATTCATAAGTGCTTGCTCTAATAAGTCGATTTTAGCCACGCATAATTCCATCTGCCTTTCGTGTGCTTTGATTTCGGCCAATCCGGGTCCAATTGGCACAAAACATAATAATGTACAGTAGGTAGGTACTTCACGCAAAGTATGAATGGAATTACAGACAGTACCGTTACTAGGCAGATACAACAGGTGCACGGGTGCGGGGCCCAGTACGAAGGTGGTCCAATATTCTTAAATTGTACATATATACATTTAATATCCTTCTGTCTGCTTTCTATACAATTCTACTGTTTTGACTGATCTAAGCCAAATTTTGTACAGTTACCCTTTAGGACCAAGTGCACAATAAACTTTCCCTCGTCCTAAACAATTTACCAACAACTACCCATGACTAACGTACCCTCCAAGCTACGTGCGTGCGAGGCCGCGCAGCAGTTTTGACAAGCTGTTATCTCAAGCTAGCGCGCATTCCAATAATCTCCAAACCAAACAAAATTTCAGCACGTATTTTTAAGTTTTCATCGAGTTCCTAACAAAACAAAAAAAGTTGCGAGTAATCAATATCACTCATATATATATATATATATTATATATATAGATATATATATATATATATATATATATATATATAAAAACTCGTGTTTCCCTATCCGCCAAGTTTTCTTCACATCCAGATACTACCACCCCCTGGTGGTTATAGTGATGGATAGCCCTTGGTGTCCCATAGAAAATGTGCGAGTTTGGTGGGGGTGGCTTAGCGTGGGTGGGAGTGGGTGACGAAAATGTGCATTCTAGCACATTCTTTTGTTATGGGAAGGCCGCAAATACTTCAGATTGTTCCAGAATGAGCCCGCCGACTGTGTCGGTAAGTCTAGAAGGTTCCAGAATGTTCGATAAAGCTCTAGAAAGTTCTGGAAGAAGAACGTTCTAGAAGATTATTAAAAGTTCTATAATTGTAGCGGAGTGTGTCGGTGTATCCAGAAGGTTCCAGAACGTTTATGAAGATTTTCGAATGCTTTACAAGTTTCTGGAAGCAGAAAGTTCAAGAACATTCTATAAGGTTCCAAACTGAGTGGCGGAGTGTGCCGGTGAGTCTAGATGATTCTAGAATGTTCGATAATGCTTTAGAAAATTCTGGAAAGAAAAGATTCTAGAAGATTCCCGAAAGTTCTATAAGATCACAAACTGAGTTTGGCAAGTCCGTTCCGTTCTTTATTTTGCATATTAATCTTAAGTATTGCGCAGAACAGAGGCATTCTCGCTAAAGTATATTTATTGAACGCCATTCAAATTTTGTTCAATTGCACTCAAGGATCCTGAGAAAAATAATGTCACATTTTACCATACGTTCTGCCTAGATTAAATTTTCTTTCCATCGTTATTAGTTAACTAATTAACTAACAATCACCACGTTTCTCTGAGGTAGGCAGAGAGTATAGAACGCCATACTCTTCTATCCTAGCACTCCAATTTTGCTTCAACCACATTCATACATTCATAAAGACACTATATTTCTCATATATTCGTAGTATTTTGGAATACGCTTCCCAGGTACGGAACCTAGGCTGCACAGTACGCAAGAGCAGAATTGAAAGCGTCCAATGTAGATTTTTAAAGTACCTTACTTTCGCTCTTTTCGATCTCATGTTAGCAATGAAGACGCTGAAAAGTTATTTAACATACAGACATTAACTTGACGCAGAAATATAGCGGACTCTGTAATGTTATTTAAAATCGCACACAACTTAGTTGATACTCCTGATCTTCTTTAATGACTATCATTTCATATCCCAAATCGTTTAAAACTTACTACTACTTTTCATCTCCCTCTTTGTGAGACTAATTCTAAACAAAACTCATTCATCTACATATCCACAAATTCATTTAACTTAAATTACCTACAATCACATTGATATTTTTAACTCGACTATTCGGGACATTAAAAGAAAATCAATTTCACAACCACACCCTAACTAGTTGACTTAATTTATATTCCCATACTTCTTTCCTTTATCCTAATCCTACATCCCACTCCGCCCTTCCCACCCCTTCTCAACATATATTGAAACTATAAATTATCTCACATTGTCACACTTTGCTAATATTATTTATAATTAATCTTAAGTTTCAGTTTCAGTTTCAGTGCCGATAAATCGGCGTTTATTAGCTCAATAACTTTTATAACAGCTTGCATCAAAATATAATTAATGTTAAGAATATTTATACAGTTTATGAATAAGATAGCAACAATATACAATTTTTTGTATGCAGGCCTTTATCGTTACCTACCTCGCTAGGTACATAAAAATACCTGTTCTGAGGTAAGTAGCCATTCCATTAATTGAGACTCCATTTAAATATTTAATTTCATAGTTACGTAATTAGAAGAATAAAAGAAAAATAAAGTAAAGTAATTTAGAATAAAAAGTATATAAAGTAAATAAGAATAAAAATATAAGTAAAGTAAAGTAAAAAGTATATACATATATGAATAAACAAAAGTGTAAATAAGTAAATTAATTCCAAGGTTGATAATATAAGAACAAAGTATAGAGTAAATGTTCAGTAAATAAAAACGTAGAACGTTTATAATTGGCATAATTTACTATTTATCTCTTGTACCTATGTTAATTTAAGATTCGCTGTTAACATTTCCTAAAATAAATAAATAGATATTTCCATCGCGTTCTTCGACTGTTGAAGCTTTTAACAGGGCCGTCCTCCAATATTTGGTTTGTCTGATCATGTCAGGCAGGCGGACGCTCTCTGTTGCCGCTGTCTTCAACACTCGCCTCATATATTTTCTTTTCCACCATCTCCTCACACATTCCACATGACCAAAGCACCTCAGCAGTCCTTTGTATATGGTATATATTACTTATAAGTAATATTACTTATATTTAGGGCCTGTATAAAACAAAAGCACTTTCCCTTACTTTAAATTATAACCAAACCTGAATAGGTACAACCTTATATATATGATTCTATTACCAGAGTAATGAGTAGGTACAGTGAGTTTGTAGACGTATTCTATGACAGTTTGACTACTTTAAAGAGAAACACGCTGTTGATTCTGAGACAGTGACAGTTTATATATACCTACCAATACCTATTAATGTTTCACTGTTTTACTCATAGGTTTGTTGACTCTTTAATAGCGTTTTATTCAACTGATTTTCTGTATATATTTTTTATTTACATGATTGTTTTTTTTTCAAAATGCGTTTATTTTAATTTTTGATTGTTGTTTTGATTGCTTGCTTGTGTATTGTTTCTCAATAGTGTTTAAATTGTAAGGATGTCTTTACTAACTTTGTCAATTATAATATGCACCGTATTTACACGTAAATAAATAGATAAACATTAACCGAGGAAATTTCCAGCACCGTTGGTGTCATCGAGCAATTTAGTTTCAGTGGACTGAACTACTACTCCATCTCCTCATGTCGGGGATGGTGATTTGGCAGTCCGCGTCCAGATACCGGAGCAGCGGAGCCAAGGTTGGCGGCAATATTTCGGTGATCGTCACGGGAATCATCATCGGAAGTGGTGCAACCGGTTTTAGAGCGGACACAATTGTATAGGATGAAACGTGATCACCTAGGGCCTTGAGAGCTACACTTTCAACTCACTTTTCCGAGTCACCGTTTACACATTAGGATGTGAAAATTTCCTGTTTCGAATAAATATTTAAGCGGCTGTATATTTCACTCACTTTCACTATCATAATTACATATGTAAATTTTATCCGCGTAACTCAAAAAAGCATAAAGCTCAGCAGTGTAGGGGAACCCGGGGCGGAATGAGATAGCGGGGCGGGATGGGAAAGGGGCGCAGGGCTCGCTACCCACGACAGAGACGCGTGACCTTCACACAAAACGTTCAGTTCACTTCGCTGTATCTTACGAATTGGTCACTGTTATTGTGAGAGAGCGCTTAGTTTGGATTTTAGCGAAGGTAGGAGAAAAAGCTTGCAAATTCGCATCGACATCAAGGTAATTACACTATTCTTTATTCGGAAATTAACATTACAGGTTTATTTAGATATACTTTTTACTGACTAAAAGTCAAGTGATAACTCAAGGTCAACAAATATAACGGTCGTAATACTTGTGTTTTAAATAACGTTATGTTGGGGCACAATGAGTGGGGCGCAATGGGATACACCCCGTTCCGCCCCTGATAATATTTGTACTTTTTATATTAGTATGCAAGTTTATTTGATCTGCAGATGGTGCTTAAATATTTTAGAAAACCAGCCGGTTTTCCAAAGCTACGAACGAACATCCTGTCCTCTTACTTCTTACTCATACGTCACACACAAAGAACTTGGCAGTAATAGATATAGCTCGTGACAATTATGTAATATTATTGTGCTTCTCTCCCCATTACTTCCTCAAATTATAGCCCTTAGACGTTGCCTTCATGAAACCTTTAAGCTTGTATTATAGAGGTCACACCCAGGAAAAGTGGTCCAGCTTTTCGACATATCCGCGCTTTTTGGCTAAGTATTCTTAAATGCAGTCTAACAGCCATTAAAGGCTTTGAGAAAACTGGTATCTAGCCGTCCAGCATTAATATATTCACGAATGATGACTTTCTCCCAACAAAAACAGATATTCTCTAGGAGAACCCTGAGAGAATAATACAAAAGCGCCGACGGCATCAGTCGCCGCTCTGTCATCTATCAAACACTTGAAGATATTTCTACTTCCGTCAATGCTCTGCCAAGCACCAAAACACCGAAATTCTTGAATGTTTGATTCCACTGCCGTGCCATTGCCGACACAAAATTTTCAATCACATCCCCAAAGGTCATTACAAGACTGAATTAGAAGAATCTATTAAAAAGACAAAATATCAAGGAAGTGAAAAAATGAAGCAAAAACTGATGTTTAAAAGAAAAGAAAACAAACCCAAAGGAATGAAGACAAAGCCAAAGAAACAATAATAATCGTAACTGAATCTGAAGAAAGCTCGGAATAAAAAGACGCGGCCTGCTTGTATTGCCATGATTTGTGCTAGAAGTCTAATGAAGGCTGGTGTCTTATGGCGTTTGTAAAAAAAGAGCACACATGGCGTGTGCTGATCTACAGTATTGATGATAACAGTGTTCTCATCTGCGAACTTTGACAATAATTGGTACCCCATTGTGCCCCTGGTTCATTTCCCATTGTGACCCGGGGGGTGGGGCAGAATGGTAAATTTCCCTTTTGTCAAACACATATTTTTGATAGTAATTATTAATTTAGAAAAGTTTAGCTTCACTTTCTTTAAGAGATATAAGTAAATAAAAATACAAATTAACAAATAATGGTGTTATCACTTTCAAACTCTCACAAATTGTAATCAAAGCTTAGCTACCCCGTTCCGCCCCGGGTTCCCCTACCGCCGAAACGGTAGTTTCGCACCACCGGAATGCACTCTGGTACGATTTTTTTAGAAGATCTGTTAAAATTAATTTGAGCTTGATTGAATTTCGATAGCGAAAACGAATATTGTGTGCAATAGGTAACAAAACACGCGTGTATGTGTGTGTGTGTTTACATACATTCCAGGAATAGTTCATAAGTAACGCAAGAGAAACAGATAAAGCGTGAAATATCTTCTGTAGTGTCGCTGTGTCGGTTCCTTTTACGATTTTCCGTTCCGGTATTTCTTTTATAGCACTACACTGTTGATTGGGTCCCGATGCTAATTGGAGGGCACTCCTGTATATGTAACGTATATCAAATATGAAAACAAAATTAAATACTACACATTTTTATCCATCAAATAGATGGAACGGAATCACCCTCTAGTCTAACAGGATATTCAAACGTTCATGAACAAACATAAAAGTGTGTTTTTAGGCATTTAAAATTTATGAACATTCGTAAACTTTCATGAACAAAAATACCAAAGTGTGTTTTTAGGCGTATACACATACGTCACTCACATCTGATAAATAAAGTATTAAATAATAAGGAAAACGATGATATTTAAAAAAAATCGAGGGTTTATATATTGATTTGTAAACTTTCACTTTGATCCAACTTGAAACAACCGGCCCTAGGTAGCAATAATTTTTCCAAATTTTGTAATCAACTTTTACAAATGGATTATCATTCTTTTGATATTAATAAGGGTTAACAAATTTTACACACAATTACATTACAGTTGGATAAAATTGAAATTTTAGAAATAAAAGAAGTGTTAATAGTAAATTGAATATTAGATATAAATAACAAGGTCCTCTTCAAATTTATTTTAATATTGTACTTAATTATTTATTCATCTCCCATATATTTATTTTTTATTGTCTACTTCGATTTTTAATTTTAAGTATACAGTTGCCGGCAAACTTCTTGAAAATTTTTGGCGTAGTGGGGGAATGCGCAGAAGACAAAATTTGGGTCTCGTTGATGGAATGGTACATGCGCAAACTTCCCCCCACTACGACGAAAAATTTCAAGATGTTTGCCAGCTACTGTACCTACGTTATATCCTGACAAAGGGATCATTGGCCCCGAAACAGGTTGGTAGTTTCAACAAATTAGCGGTGAAAATAAAGCATATTCTTATTAATCAATCAATGTATATTACAGATGTCTCACAGAGACGAAACTGTATTTTTATGGGAAAGTAGATATAGAAGTCTTTTGGGTGTACATAGGGCTTACGACCTATCGTACGGCTGGCTTAAGTGATCACTTTACACAATATAACGTTCGCCATTTCCACCCATGATCAATACCATGTCTACTAATTTTTGAAAGTTGTATATATTCTACTTATATATTTATAGTTTCGTCTCTGTGAGACATCTATAATATACATTGATTGATTAATGATGTCCCTGTGATAAAAATCCAGTTCTGTTCTGAAAAATTTGGACATACTCAAAATATTCATATTCTTATTAACTATATTAATAATCTCACCCCAAAATCATTTTGTCATTATTGAAAAAGTGAAAATAAACGTTGCTTCACTTTGCGCCGATGATCTGGTTCCCATCAATATTCTGTGGTTCCCATCCCGACACTTTCGCGGGGTTCTGCAGTGCGCATCGACGACATTTTTAGAACTTATATTTTATTCAGTTCATGCTGTCGGGAAAAAATCGGCACTCGCAAAAGTATCAATACTATATATATTGTATCGTATTATATGCGGGGCGCGGACCTTTTGGGACCTCGTCTAATGAAGACCTCGATGCACCGCATTGACATACTCGTGGTTACGCCACCGATTCTGTTACCGGCTCCGTTTATGCTGATCACCGGAAAATTACAAGAAGGAAGGGCGAGAGGTAGATCTCTTATAAATGGACAGGCAGAAGTCCAAGAGATGACCGGAGCCTTGCAACTGAACTTGGCCCAATATCGCGAAAAGTAGAGGAAAATAGTTCGCGCTGTACAGGCTGAAGAATGAGCCGCAATACTCACGAGCTCACAGACTAGGGGCCGGTTGTTTCAAGTTGGATCAAAGTAAGTGGTCGATCAAAGCATAGATTTTTACGAAAACGGATCGTCTGATTGGTGGAGAACGTAAAAATCTATGCTTTAAAAGAACGCTTACTTTGATCGAACTTGAAGCAACCGGGCCTAAGAGAAAGATGGATAAATAAACAATCACCGGAAGTGTGCATCTATTCCAAATAACGCAGATAAATCAATTCGTTTCATAAGTTGCTCCGATGTTCGTACGTTGGATGGACATAATTATTAATTTAAAAAAAAACGACAATCTTTATATAAACCATATATAAACCACATCGACTGTTGTATAACAATTAAACTGTAAAGATAAAGTTGATTCATTAAATCATTCCGGTATATACAGGATGTCTCTGTGTATAGCTGGTAGCGGACACTTTACAGGTGGATTCCGGCCTTGATAATGAGTCGAAAATGTTCAAGCAACCATAATATTTATTTATTTATTTAGTTATGGAGATACCAACCTAATATCAATAGTTATGGAGATATATGCAATATCAAAGTTTGCATTTTTTCCAATATTTCTGACATTCTTTCTTCAAAAAGTTGCAGTATCATTACAGCAACTTATATCGATTATGAAAAAATTATTCGCTGTAATACAATTCGAATAAAATGATAAAAACTTTGAAAAATTGAAAATAGATTTTTTACAAGGATTTTTTTAAATTATAAAAACTGATTATACCTTAGTTAACTTTCAAAATGGAAAATATTAACTGTGTTTACTTTTTATTTATTCAATACTCTATTTTTGGTAATGATAACCCTTACAAATCCACATCAACAAAAGTCCGAGAAGAAGCAGAAAAGAAGATTTATGACTATTCAATTCAATTTATTTTTGTCATTTACGTTACAAAAGTAGTCTAGTCGTAAATGTTATAAATGAAGAGTTTACATACAATTAATAAACTGTTTTAATTAAGATTTATATTCATATCTAAGATATAGGAGAATCCTGCTTCAGAAAACACTCTGAGTATGGAACAGTTCAATGTCCAAAGGGATATTGTTCAGAGTGGGGTAGCTCTCCAAAAAGGCATAACCATTGGCAGGTTGATCCTGTATATTGGAATGTGAAACAGTCTTTGCTGACGCTGTCTAAACATACAAACCAATGCTGCACATAATTTCAGGAAGATTCAATATTCGTGTTAGATTTTGATCATTCATTTCGTAGCAATAGACTTTTTCGGTTACCAATTTGTGAATTAGTAACCGAACACTTGGAAACATTAAAAATAAGCTTGTTTCGCCTTTCCCATTCATAAATATTTGATATATCTGCTTGGAGAAAATGAAAGTCCAAATTTAAGATAATCGAATCTACTTATTTTATTAGTAATGATTCTTTACTTATTCATGAAAAGGAGCATTTCACTTTATTTATTTCTTTAATGCTCCTTTTCAAATACTTTAATTAAGACTTACTCCAATCAAAACAAATATTGTAAAATACTTACCATTTGACACTTCATTTTGGGGCACTTGACTCGTCATCAAATATTAGGTCCTTACATATGAAATTGGCGTTTAGTATGGGAGGAACATAAAGCCGATTTTTTTTTATTATAATATATTTATTTAATCAAAGTATGTACCATTGCTATCTATGCACTTTTGCCATCTCATAGGTAGTTCATCGATCCCTTTACTAAAAAAACCATTCGGACGGGAAACAATAAAATTTTTGAAGGCGGTTTGGACTGCCCCATCGGAGTTGAATTTTTTCCTTTGCAAGAAGTTATCCAAATTTCGAAAAAAATGGTAATCTGTTGGGGCAAGGTCCGGAGAGTACGGTGGATGTCTTAGACATTCCAATTGAAGCTCCTCTAATTTGGTAGCCGTCTGTTGTGCAGTGTGTGGTCTAGCGTTATCATGAAGCAGCAGTGGCCTAGAGCAATTAACCAGCCTCGGTTGTTTAGCAGCTAGCTTTTCCATCATGGTTTGCAGTTGCTGACAATAGACATCTGCCGTAATCGTCTGGCCAGATTTAAGAAAGCTGTAGTGAACGACACCAGCACTAGTCCACCAAACGCTCACAAGTAACTTTTTTGGAGTCAATTTTCGCTTGGGGCATGGTTTGGCTGGTTCGGCAGGGTTCAGCCATTGCGATGAGCGCTTCCGATTATCGTACAGGATCCACTTTTCATCACAGGTAATGATTCGATTAAAAATCCCTTCATTATTGTGCCGGTTGAGTAATGCAACGCAGCAGTCAACGCGCGTTTGTTGATTTGCTTCACTCAATTCGTGAGGTACCCACCTTTCAAGCTTTTTCACCTTACCAATTTGCTTCAAGTGGATTAAAACAGTTTTATCACTAACACCGCAGCCTGCAGCTAACTCGGATGTGGTTTGCGATGGATCCGCTTCCACAATAGCCTTCAATTCTTCATTATCAACTTTGGTCTCCGGCCGTCCACGGGGCTTGTTCTGCAGGTCGAAATTTCCAGAACGAAAACGTTGGAACCAAAAACGCACTGTGTTTTCTTTTGCGGCACCGTCGCCATACACATCATTAATCCTTCGAGCCGTTTCTGCAGCACTGGTGCCACGGTGGAACTCGTACTCGTAAATAACACGATATTTCAAGTTTTTCATTTTGTAAACTGAGTGACGCAAAGAAAAAAACAATTGAGGAAAAAACAAATGAATTATAATTTTCAAAACACAAATACATGAGTAAATAGCTGTATAAATTTGGATTTGGAATTCCTAACCAAAGAGAAGATATTTGAGATCAAATTTGCCAGTACGGCAAAATGCCAATTTCATATGTAAGGACCTAATATGTCGAAAGCCTTTTTGACGTTTTTAAAAAATTTCATTTCAATGTGGAAAAATTAAAACAAATGTAAAATACAGATACTGATATTGTGTTTTATTCATTACACAGTTTTAATAACATTTATACAATAAAATTGAGTTAATTATTTTCCAAAGTTTATAGTCAATTACATTTTTACATAATATTATAATAATTTTGAACATTTTAACGTCTAATTTAGATCAACGAGGGAGAAGAAAAATACAAAAGTAGTTTTTCTTCTAAACATTTTTGATAAAAGCATTTTTTAAATATATGTTCAAATACATATACATATATGTATATATATACAATATATATATACATATGCTGAAAATGTAACAAATAAAATAAAATTTCTCTACTAAACACAAATAAATGTAATTTTTTTAATGTATTATTATTAAGCCTTTTGCACTTGTGCATTTCTTTTCTACTCTGAATAAATGTTTGGAAGTTATTTACAAAGAAATACAAAGAATCACGCAGTCAACATTTCAGTCTGTCAAACTTCCCTAATGACGAAAAACTTGTGAACGATTGATATTGACATTACAAGTATCTACTGGCATGGCCTGACAAGTATTTAGCGCCGCTTGCTAAATATATTATTTTCTTCTTTTACATTGTTACGGCGCATGCACACAGATGAAACTTTGCCCTGAAGCCTCAGAGATTTGGTAAAGGTTTTTGTCATCAGTTATCATTCTGATCTGCGTACGAAATATGGTGGGCAATAAATAAACGAAGCATGCTCCACACCAATACCTTACCGTTCTTTACGCGAGTTTAGCACAAAGTTTCATCCGTGTACATGCGTCATTCTGAATTTTATTCATTCAGTTTAACTACTATTATACCAAGTTGTAAATAAAAATATTAAAATTTTTGTAAAAAAATATATATTGTAATAATTAAAAAATAAAAATGACTAATTTTTATTTATTTATGTATTTTCTGTTTTGTTGTACAACTGTTTGACACTAATTTATTATCTCAATCAGTAAAGAGTAAAAATAATAGAAAAATGTAATTTTTGGCTTTAAAACCGATCCAGTCCATGTGTTTTCTCCAGGTCTGTTCAGACAACTCAATTTTCAGCCATCATATGTTCAGGATGTCTCATGACAAAAACTTTAGGAGAGTATTTTTCATTCAATATCGAATAGAAAATATTCTTTACACTTTGGGTGAAATGTCGACAGTTACGGAGATAGCGACATGAAGATTTGCATTTTTTTTTTCAAAATCTGATTTATTTTCTATAAAAAATAAGACTATCACTGCAGTAACTTATTTGGAATATTAAAAATTCATTTGCAACTGTAAAATTTCACCGAAAGTGAAAGATTGAATGAAGGTGACTTATTTGAAGTTTTTGATATTAGCTGTGGGACACCCTGTATATCATAGAGCTTGTCTATATATACATACTTGTTTTAGTATTTCCCTGGCAGTTTAGTACCCGCAAGTGATATTATAAAACTTAATCTTCTGGATGCCACTGTTATGCTAATGGAAAATTTTAGCAAACCACTGTGAATACATTGGTAACATAAGGGAACACTTTAAGTATGACTTTCAATGGCCAATACAGATATTTTAAAGTATCTTTTTCAAAATCGATAAAAAATCGTATTTGTCAAACATCTACAATGGTACTTATTCCGAAAAAAAGCAATATTGGGCTGTAGGATCTTTATCCCAACACTTAATAGATGAAAATAAAAAAAATAATAAACGAGATGTAGATATACGTCGGTGGTGTGGTCAGAGGAAGAAAGAAGTACATGGCGATTATCCGTCAAACGCCAAATATAAAAACATTCCAACAATATTTATCTTCCTATGGTCCAAAGCGACAATGACAATTTTGCCATAATTTTACATCAGGACGCTGTGGGAGAAGAAATTAACAAGTGCATATTAAATTTAAAAGAAATATACGCTTTAAATATGGTATTAGAACTTATTTTATGTGTCGAAATTTGAGAATTGAAGTTACGTTTGTGGCAGAAAGAAGCTGTCAGACCAGACCGCCCGGATCGGAAAGCACATATAAAGGTTTATGTGTGCTTTCATATCAACCTTTGATTATCACTTTGAGAGAGATATGTGAAAATATACAAATCTGCTTATTTAAGTACGACGAACACCGACATATACCTATGTCTCGTTTATTTTTATTTTCGTCTATTAAGTGTTGGGATAAAGATCTTACATCCCAATATTGAATACGTGCGTAGACAAAACAAGTACGAGGAAACAACTAAAAAGTGTTAAATAATATTTACAGTGATGAAAAATTCTACAATGAAAATTCAAAAATGAAAATGCTACTACTTCAATTATAATCTGAATTGAAGTGACCGTAAACTGAACGTGAATAAATTGTTGATATTCGCTGATTTTTTAAATTCAGTCTTATTTACAAGTCATTGATTTTATTTTTTAAAAGTATAACAACCTCTCTGCTGGTAGTCATCGTTACAAAAAAATTATAATGTAAGTTGTACACTGGGCTTCGAAATGGAAAAAATTTATATAACAAACACTTGAGACATTACAAGTCAAATTGATAATACAATACACTGGCAATAAGAATGACAATTTTGAAATGATTTTTGCTAACAGCATTGCAAATTTAATTATACCTATACTGCGAAGCAATTAATCTGAATTCCTCAATAATAAATTAGGTTTTATTGCTCATGAATAAAATATTTTACAGATATTGCAATTGTTGGATAAATAAACTATTTTTAAAAACATCTGATCTGTGATGTCTCTCCATATTTGATATTGTTACATATGTATATATTATTTTATTGTAATATAATCATTACTAATAATTTTTGCATTGCTTTTTATGTAGGTAATTTAAATGCTCATTTTTTCACTCCTTCATTATACTAAAAGAAAACTTTATAAATATTAAATACAGACACCTTTCCATTTTATATTATGAATAATATCAGTTTTGATAAAATGTGAAACTGTTCTACTAATAAATCAAAAATCAATCATTATTTCAATCATTACATCTTTGCGCAGTAAACATGTCAGCCTGAATAAACATTATTGTTTATACTAAATCATTATAAACAATTAAGAAATCATATAAATAATTTAATTATCACCTTATATTAATTATTGTACAATACAACAGCTCGTTAATAGCAATAATTCCGTGATTTATTAATTCATAAACATGAAACACAAACATCTTCTTTGCATGATAAAACATTATTTGACAACATCAAAGATAACACGTATTAATAAATGTTTATTTTTGAAATACATATAATCTTACTTTCTTACATGTTTCGCAAGAGTAGTTAGTGCAAGATTTTTAGGCTCCATATTATTAGCATTTTAAGTATGCAAAATGATTTAAGTGTACTCAATAGGAACTGAAATGTGAGATGTATGTACTGACTCTAGATGAAGAACAATGGTTCAGTGATTGTAGCCAGCCGTAACCGTGCAATTTCCGAACGCCTTGCCACCCTTCAAATTTCCTTGCAAAGGACAAAGTCTTAATAATGACTAAAGTTCTCGGTTTTTCACAGCCATTTAGAATCTTCTGTGTGAAGGATTAACATAATGCACAAAATTTATAAAAAATAAGCAACAAAGAAGTAAATTTAAAATATTAATGGTGAAAATAAATACAAATCATAGCCCAGATCTGAGAATGGCCCCTAGTTTTCTGTTGTTACTCACATACACGGGGGCAGTTTTGAATTACATAATATGTAAACAATGTATGTGTATATATATATATATATATATATATATATTGCCATGTGTAGATTCTTATGCGTGCATACTTTAAATAAAATCTGGGGTAATATAATATTTAATACAAAAAATCCACTTCACATAAACTCCCATCATCTTTCTTTTTATTGCTGATACTATTGCCGATATTGAATTGCAAACCATGGCATTCTAAATTGTCAAAGTTGCCATCCCATTTCATATACAATTTTTCAATTTAATGATGTGATCGCATTCTTATTTTGAAAACATTTTTCTTCCACAACTGTTAAAATGTCAATTTTGCACTTTATTAGGAATTTTATTAATTTTCATTAACCAGCAATGAAACAATAGCGACCTTTGTAAAGTGCAATTATTCATTTTTGATGTGTTTATTTCCATTTGTCACACTGTAATCATGTTTCTTTAATAAGATTGAATGATTTTCAACATTTTAACCAATTCACATTACTAACAGTTAGTAATATTGGGATCTTGCCTCTTGCGTTTCCATAATTTCATTCTGGCATTACCATACTTGGTGGCAGTTTAACTGCAGCTCTACATCTCAACAATGAATTGATAAAGAGGGAAACATTTTCTGGAAATGATTTTAGGCATCATTGTGATAATAAATATTTTGAGAATAAATAAAAAAAAGTCAAAATACCCCGGTCAGAAAGCTGGGTATTCTCGCTGTCTGGAACGTGGCACCAAAGTGCAAAGGGTTAAGTCATAATAAATTCTTAATATTTGTCACAATAAATATACATGGCTTTGTCTTCATAAAAAAAATATCATTTTAAAAGTAAAATAATTAAGTTAATTCATAAGATATTAAGGTACATATTTAAAAATATCAGGTTTGTATAATATTAAAATTGTAAAAATAAATTTGTATGGCATTACAATACATCATATTCACCTAACTTACAATATTATTGATTTACATAAAACATTTATACACCATTTGATGGCGAACAACATTCGTACACAAGAAACAACTAACGAGCAGATTCAATAGGAGGAATTATTGTTCCCGTAACAGTTTATAAAACAACACTACAGTTTGTCTCATTAACTCGCACCAGCAAATACCTTCTACTAATTTCCTAATATATTTAAAGTACTTAGGCTCTTCAATATGACAAGGCGCCCGCCTCACGGGCAGGTACGCTATGAGGCTATGAAAAGGTCATCCTTCAACCAATGGGGGATAGTTCTGTTACCGAACTTCTTCAACAGCTTCACCAAGGCCGTGTTGTGGGCCATGTAATACCTCTGAAGGAACTTGGAGGACTTCTCCTCCATGGGAGCGTATATTCTGCCTTTAGATTTACCTAGGCACTTTGTGTGATCCCCGTTAATCAGCTGGCAGTAAAATCCTTTCTTCGGGTCAAATCTGGCAATAATATTACATTTTACATAATTTGGCAACTGGACAAATGAATTGGTTTTAGAACTTCTTTTAGTATTCATTCAAAGGTAGAAATTTCATAGTACAATATTCAGTAAAAGCTCTTTAAGACCAAATTGAAATACGAATTTCAAATTAGAGAAGAAGAATAGGCATGATGACAGATTTTGAAATAACCTTCTATAATGTAGGTACACATCTACTAATACCGAAAATAACATTATTTCAGTAAAAGAAACTAAGTTTTTAAATTGTTGCATTTTCATTAAACTACTTTTAATTTCGCTTTAAAAAGCCCGCAGGTGTCATGGTGTCAAGCCTAAGTAATTGCATTGTGTCTATAACAACTTTCAAGAGACATGATGGTTACTTAGGCTCGACGTCATAAGCTCTGGGCGGCGTTTCAGTTAAAATAGCCGATTGCAGAATATTATACTTTTATTTTATTGAAAATGAAAAAAAAAAATAATCTCTCTATTAAAACTGGACCATTTTTTAGAATCCTTTCAAAATTTTTTCTTCTCTAAAATGACATATTCTTCAATACTGTCATCATGCCTATTTAATAAGAAGCTTTCAAATTATCACTCCTCTATCGTTTCAGTAAAAATAATATACAGGCTGTAACAGAGCTAGTCCACAATACTTTACAGGTGGATTCCTGCCTTGATTATGAGTCATAAATGTTCAAGCAACCATGATCTGATATAAATAGTTAGGAGATATGCGACTTCAAAGTTTGGATTTTTTAAAATATTTCTGACTTATTTTTACAAAATGTTGGACTATCATTACAGTAACTCTGTATATCTAATATGAAAAATTCATTCACTTTAATACAAGTCAAATAAAATGATAAAAACCTTCCTATTCCAATTGGAAAAAATTCAAATTGGAATTTTTGTCAGGGTTTCTATTATTTTATTTAACTTTTACAGAAACGAAAGAATTTTTCGTAATCAATATAAGTTACTATAATGACACTTCAAAGTTTTGTAAAAAAAAAGTCATAAATATTGAAAAAAAATGCAAACAATTAAAAAAAAATCAAAATATTGCATAACTCCATAACTATTGATATTAGGACATGGTGGTTTGAACATTTTCGACTCATAATCAAGGTAGGGGTCCACCTGTAAAGTGTTGCGGACTTTCATCTTAGCCGGGCTGCTGGCGGCGCCGGTTGTTTGGGAATGTATTCACTGTTAAACAGATGGTCAAAGGCTTGTGATTGGTCAATTTCCGCAGGGATTGGGGGCTGGCGGAAAATGAGTCAGTGGCGGTATAATAAAAACATTTGCAAGTGTTCACATTTTCACAAATGACTGTGTATCTAATTTTATTTAAAAATTATTTCATATTTGTAATTATCAATTTTTTCTAATTACATATATATAAAATATTGTACGAAAATTCATTTGAATAAATATACCGAATTTTGATATACAGTTGTATGTGTTAACAAGCTTTTACCGTATCTGCAATTACTGCGGAGAACCCCGAATATCTGATGTAATGTGGAAGGTCTATACTTCAGATAATCAAAATTTCATTAAATATGGACAGCCGTTCGCTCAGATATTTGAAAATCTACTGTAGAATAATATTCAACCAGCTGTCAAAATGATATCAAATTATCTAGACAAATTACCAATGCACAATGGAGTTTTCTCAAGTAACCTAGTAAGTATGGCAAAACTTTGATACAACTTACTTCAAATATTTGGTGTAGTCAATGCAAGGCGTTATTTTCAGAAATCGTTGCAGAGAATTCATAACTTGGGCAGGATCTGAGCGGAGTGCGGAGCCATCTATAATATGCAGCTGGTTGGGAGCGTACTCAGCCAACCATCGCTCTAAATGGTGGCTGTATTTTCCAGGGTTTAAGCATCTATTCCTGTTAACAAGATATGAAATAGGAACATAGTAAAAAAAATAGATTGGATATGAGTGGATTTGATATATCAAAGGAGCGATGCTTGATTTTAATATTTCTTATAGACATCTTGAGTCATAGTGATCTTTTCTGGTCGGTCTGGTTGTCAGATGTTACTCAGATAAAATACATAATCAAACAATGTTTACCTTAAATCTCTAAGAGGTTTTGGTGATGTGTCATTGGCCGATATAACTTCATGAAAAGTGTAGTTATTCGCTACAATGTCTCCATGATATTTGATATGCTGATACCACGAATATGCTCTGAAATAAAGGGAAAATATATTTATGAAAATATAATGTAACATAAATATTTACAAATTGATTAAATTCTATTTGAGGAACCTATCCCCATTAGCAGGAACTGAAATTCTATTTTCACGAGACACTTAGAAAATGCATTAACCTTTCCAGTACAGTGCTGTAAACAGAGTTGACATTGCCTCTTCTTATGTGAATATCTCTGTAAATATATCCCAAAAAGTTGTGGTTATAATCTTACTGGCCGAACAACGTTTTTGCCTTTTTTTAGTTGTGTTTTTGTTTCTAGAGTACAGTGATATATCCAAGTTTCATCCAGATGAAAAAAAAATTAAGTATATGAATTATATTAACAAACGCGGTGTCCATCCAGCTTATTGCTTTTGCATATTTAAATGTTAATGCAAAATAAATGTTTGCTGCATTAGCTATCTCACGCACTTTCAATCGGCAATCGGCAATCGCTAATTACAAGGGCATGTACTTCATCAACTATTTCGAGAATAGTTATGTTAAATGACAATCCCGGACTTTCAGCATCATCCGAGGCCATGTGATAAATTTTGAAAGCAGAAAACCACTTACAAATCATATCACGAGTGAGAGCAGATTCCCCTAATATTTATGTAACTTTTTCTTAATTCTACGTAAAAAAATAATATTTAATTAACACCCAAAATCCTTTTTTATTCATATTTACACAAGAACGAAAATAGTTTTCTTCAAACGAGTGGACAACGAATCTGACAAATTTGCATAAAACATTGACAGAAGGCTTCAAAAACATGGCGGAAGCCAGCATTATAATTACCATAGCGAAGTGTTACTAGACGTTGAAAAGTTACCCTCCCATCATCATACATAGAAGATTTTAAATAGTATGAATGTGAAATTTGATAAGTAAAATAATGAACGTACGTATGAGTACCATTTTTATACTTACAAGAGAAAATACAGCAGAGTATTGAAGTTTATTTGCAACATTATGATTTATTGAATTATTCCATGAATATGAAATTAAAAGATTATGACTAATTATAAGTTGTTAATTTTTGTATATAATGTTTTTTGACAAACCTCTTCGCAGGAGATATAAGTATAGTGACAAGTTTGGCATTTGGCAAAAGAGCGTGCGCTCTCTTAGGGACGAGTTCTCCATCAAAGTAAGTAGCTGATTTTTCAAATGTGTAACGGCTTGTATTCCCCTGAAGGGGAGGGAAGAAATTCATGTACCTGTGAACAAGGATGAAATTTGATTAGATAGAGATCGTTATCATTCTCATTGGAGTAAAAGTATTATCCAATTATAATTAGAAGAAGTGCCCATTATGATACGCATTAACTATTATATACAATCTTTAAAATGAATAAGTAGGGTATAATTAAAAATATTTACTTAGGATACGCATTAACTATTATATACAATCTTTAAAATGAATAAGTAGAGTATAATTAAAAAATATTTATTTTTCCCCTAATTTAAGACATAACATTTAAATGTTACTACAAGAGTCCATAACATAATCTTCAAAGATAAAAATACTTTGAGCTTGAACAATAAATTATAAATAAAAAAATAATACCGGTATTAGTATTTTTTTTTATTCATCACTAACATAGTGAGTAACGGTTATAAAGAGGTGATTTTATTGTTTAAAAAGTGAGAACAAAATACATACATAGTACAGCATAAAACTTACCAGTCCAGTCCTTTATAGTAATTGTTGGCATTGAAGAACTGAATTTCCTCGTAAGTGGTGGGGCTGGGTAGGTTACTGGACAGGACGGGATGCATGCTCAAGAAGGAGTAGAGGGCTGTGGTGCCAGTTTTTTGGGGACCAATCACCAAGAAGTGTGGCAGTGCCGAACAGGATTTGTTCCGCGACCAGATCTTCTGGTGTCGGATGTCATCGCAGGGATTCTGAGGCAAATAAAATATACTCATGTAGCACTCAACCCATTTAAATAAAAACATTGTGGAACATCGAGGTTTTTTTTAAGGATCTTTTCTGCAAAATAATTCAAACAGTGCGGGGCTTGAAAGCATTGTGTTTAAATAAATCAAAATAAACGAAGATATTTCAGCAACAAGACCACCGATTCAGAGATGAAACATTGATATCGCTGGATTACTTTATTTACATAAAATATCATACAAAACCTGTAAAACAAAACCAAAAATATTTTCATGACCATGTTTAGTAATACTTTGTTAATTCAAGCCCTGAAATACGAAATTTGCACATAATTCGAAATTATTCCCAAGATGTTAATTTCATAGTAGATTAACTCCCGTAATTCGAAAACCCCGGTAACTAAAATTAACGTAATTAAAAATCATTTTTAGCCCCTTACCCCATAAACCAATACATTTTAGTTCAAATAATTTTAAAAAAAAAATTTAATTTGACAAAATTGAAAAAAACAAACAAAAATGTCAATATCGGGAAGAAATGTCGCAATCTTTGTACATATTAGCATAATAAATATGTATTGCATTTTTGTAATGATTTCTTGAAATATGCAAAAATAAAGATGTTTTTCACAAAAATAAGGGCTTTTTTCATGATTTTTATCAAATTTAGTAATCGCAATTTTTTTTCCCTGAATTACGAATTAACGGGGGTTCCGCATAATTCAAAATGTTTTTTTGGCTACTTGAAATTCAAATTAACAAGGTCCTACTGTATTAATGTTGCAATGGAAATCATAAATATTGTCAATGAAAAACGCATCAGTAATGTAAATCAGGAAAATATACAATTTGGCGAATATGACGGACACAGTTTGATAAATATTGATTTGAAACTCACGAACAAGGTAATAATAAAACTAATAACCACCGCCGGAAAAGATAAGTAATAGAGAGATTTATTGTGATAATAATGTACAAATTACAAAGTAGCTTACCCCCCAAACAGGATCCATTTCTTCGGGATGCAGATGGAAGTATTTCTGTGCAAGTTGAATAGGCGGCGCCGAGCTGAGACGGAGATGAGTCCAGCAACGGATGAACTTCAGCACAGACTCAAAGGTATACAAGGCCAGGCGGTCATTGCCATAGTTAGACATGTGTGTCATGAACACATTGATCTGCAAATAGCATACATATTGAATTTTTTGAAGATTTTTTTATTATATTATTGAGGATACCCAGAGACCACCAAAATATATAGAAATGATCTAAACAAAATTTCTCAACACAACATATACATTACATTATACAACACCTGAAATTCAAAAATTCCACATATTTTTTCAAACCTTGTAAAGTTTATAAGAATAACTTAATAAATTAAACTTAATTTAATAATAATAATAATAACACAAATTCCCATGATAAAAATCTTTTTTTTTTGTGATTTATTTTGTGATAAAAAAAAAAAACACTTACAGGATTATAGATAATAGTCTGGAATAGCTCTCCACCTTGGATGGACTCATCCAGCTTGTCCCTCCCCCCCGGGTATCGGTCGATGAGGAGAGTGTGGGTGAAAAGACCGCAGGTCTGACGGGGCAGCACCATCACGTTGCGGTGGATAAAGCCACGCCTTAGCCTATAATTATATTATTAAACATTATGAACATGTTATATTAAAGAAAATGATAATTGATGCAGATTAAATATGGGCAATGTGACTTTTTTATGAAAATGATATGATATAATTTAATTTAATTTTTTTTTCAATCTTTTAAAAATAATCCAAATTAAAATATTAAAGAAAATAGAAAATAAGTGAAATGACAGCATTCAAAACTTTGCTATAATATGCTTTGTGTGTATAAATATGCTATGCGATCCAACTATGCCTCGAGAAAAGAGTACGTCGGCTTTATAAAGCATAGCCGAAAAGAAGTTAACATAAGCTACCCAAGATGGCTACTTAATAATGTTGTTTACTTAATATGGTGTTTTGCTAATATCCGAAAAGGATCAAATGCTCTTAGTGACTGTTTGAAAATTATATCTCAGCCACTATAAAACAAATATTTCTGGAGTAGGGTGACACACCAAATGATGATGATGTGTCACCCATATCAGTGCGCTTATGCAGAGCAAAGTGGTCATTCAATCTGCTTCTACAGTGTAAACTGTTTGCCTCCATTCTTTGCAATCCTGGGTTTTGTTTAGTGCAACAGTTAGCGAGGTAGCAGTCATATCTCAGCCTTGGTCTGTTCATCTTATAGGACATCCACTTTCACCCCATTCCCATTGCTAATGCCCGTGCCTTCACTTCTTCCTGGCACTGTCCTAACTCATCGCCTAGGTAGGCTGTTGAGGGCGGCTCTTCTCGTTCTCAAGCTGTGTGTTCTACGATTCTGATTCTAAATTGAAAAAAACCGAAATATTTTTTTGTTGTGTATTGTATTGTAAGAATGTATGTATTGTACAGTTGCCGGCAAACTTCTTGAAATTCTTTGACGTAGTGGGGGAATGCGCAGAAGATGAAATTTGGGTCTCTTTGGTGGAAAGGTAGATGCGCAAACTTCCCCCCACTACGCCGTAGAATTTCAAGATGTTTGCCGGCTACTGTACGAATGTACTGATTTATGGCGCGAGGGGCTAAAAATTATGTTGAATTACGAATTACTGGGGTTTTCGAATTATCAGGGGTTAATCTACTATGAAATAAACATTTTGGGACTTGAGGGTTTTAAAAATTTTGAATTATGGGGTTTCGAATTATCAAGGTTTTCCTATAATGTCATATCCTCTTCATATAATGACATGTAAAAAAAAATGTTATACCCCTGCATACCGCTACAGAATTCCGTATTATATTAATTTATGTGCATTTGCACATAAAATTATATATAAAACTAGACAGCCAGTATTAAAAATGGGTCATTTGCCAAAACCTATGTGCAAAAAATGGAAAAACCTAAGGCAAAATACAATTTTTTTATTCAAAATATTCAACATATTTTCAAAGTAATTATAATATTGATTTAAATATTATATTCCCGATCCTTCTATAATCTTTCCTTTTATGTATTTTCCTTTTAGTCTTGGTATTTACTCAATCACATAGCCTATATTTAATGTGCAACAATGATACATGTACTAGTTATAATATTTTTTTGTAACAATTTTCAATAAATTTTTATTATCAAGTTTAATTCACTTAACCCAACCAGTGTCCAGGCTACTTCAGGCGTGTTCATGTTTTATCTGATGGAGATGTGTTTATGAAGATCTCTAAGAAAGCGACTTGACACACAAACATCGTTATTTATGTAAGCATCCAGAAACTCTTTTTATGAAGAAGCATTAGAGGAAATTATTGATGGTGTTTTAACCGGTGACACATTAACCGTTATTTGAGATTTGTATCTGATGCATTAATGCTTGGTAACTAATTTATCACAATTCGATGGGCAACTGGGATATAACAACAGTTATATCCCAGTTACCAATCGTTGATACAATAAGGTTGAAATCGAAAATAACTGTATCATGTGTAACCGGTTAAAATAATAGTTTGACCATCACTAGTTGAAATGTGTTACATAAAGAAATGTGAAATCATTTTCTTAAACCCACCTGGCTGGCCTCAAGTGAGGGTATTCCTCGGTGCTGGTAACCCTGATTCCCCAAACTTTCTTCCAAGCGGTATATAACAGTTCGTGTGCCGGGTACACTCCAGAATGGTGAGGCGACACAGAGTAACCCGAATCAACAGGAATTCCGTGAGTGAGGGCAAAATCTCTGTTGAGATTCATCTCATACTCCAGCTGTGTCAGGTTATCATACAAGTGGGGCTGCTGATGGTTCCACATGTGGGAAAACCTTTAAATATTGATAAGCAATATTAGAAAATTATATTACTATTAACATAAACGCTAATTACTATTAACCGGTCGGGTGCCGGAGCGCAGATCTGCGCTCCTTAGATATGTACGCGAATTTGGCCTATTTTATCTACGTCTACGGGTTTTAAAGCTTATCATTGGTTGTATCTCAAGTTTTTGAATGAATGAACGAGTTCTATTTGTCAAGTAAGCGCAAACTGAAAAAAAAATCATTCCAAATGTCGTCTTCGAACCGCTCATTAATTGTATTATTTATCTGTTAAAAAAAGTGGGTTTTTTTAATAAAAAAATGTTTTAAATTAAGTATTTTTATACTCTTTGATATATTTAGAATGAAAATATTGAAATACAATATCTTTAGTGTTATTGCTTCCATGGTTTTATTCGATAAACATGTGTGTACATTTCTGACAGTAAATTTCGTTACCTATTTTCATAATTAATGAATAAGTAATTATTGTACAAATAATTATTGAATTCTGTATATTGAGAAACCAGAAACTGCAACTTCTTAGCGATTATTATTGATTTTTACATGAATATAACCCTCACAAAAAAGTGTCTAAAAAACAGAAATCGGGGGTGAAATTGAGCGGCAGACAGGGTACATTCCACGTTACGTACGGCCGACCGGTTAAGGGATCACCTTGACATTTTGAATAAATCTTTTTTTTATTTTTGCATTATCTTTTAGGTTGAAATTCTAATAGTCTAAGATCCCGACTAAGATCGACCTTCACCCATCTGTTTACCGAATGAAAAATATTTTTTAGCAATCATAATACATATTAACAAACATATTGCGAACAGGTTGCCTGCTGAAATTAAATCAAGCCTATTTTTAACTAAAATTAATCTAATACATGTTTTTTTAACTTTTTCTCTTATTTGTTAACCAAACGAAATCAAAATTGATTGAGCGTGGGAAACATAAAGAACAAGAAATGGTTGGATTGCCGATCTTTTTCTGGTCCATGCTACAGGTTACCAGGTAAAAATAGGTGAGTTAATACTATGTGTTTACACTCATTTGTTTTCGTGTTGAAATTTATATTAAAATACAGGTAACTTTATTACGAACACGATGGTATTAGGTTGCCTAAGTAAAATTGGTCAAGACTTGCGGTTCCCGCAATTTAAAACAGCGCTAAACAGAGAAGCATTGCACGTATTATTTAGTGCAATAGAGGTAGACATAGCATAGCAGCCGTTCGTGGCACATCACCGACAAAGGCTCGGTTGTTACAAATTTTATTAAAATAAAAGTTTGTTTAAAGCATACATTTTTACAGAAACGGATCGTTTGATTGGTGGAGAACGTAAAAATCTATGCTTTTAACTAACTTTTACTTTAATCCAACATGAAACAACCGGTCCTTAGTCGGTGAGGCGTCAAAAACGGCTGCTACACGTCTGCTGCGTCCACCTCTATCACAAAAATAATACTTTAGAATACATAGGGTTGGAATATATAGTGTATCCGGTGAAAAATAAATCTTAATGAAACTAACTTTTTCCTATAGAATAGAGTCTAGTGATCACGAATAAAATTTAAAAAATGTCAGAAACTATTAAAAAATTGTGAGACTAGACCAGATACACCATATAAATACCTATTCCAAACCTATGTATTCTAAAGTATTATTTTTCTCAAAATGGCCGGGTTTCTTTCTACTTCGGTAAAATTAAATTAAACGGAATGAAAGTGTCATACATAAAAAAAATACATATAAATTTAGATTTTTGGGTTCTTTTAATTTTATAATTCAAAGAAAATAATTAAGAAACACACCACATGAATTTGTTGACATTCTCTAGAAGCATATCATCACCCCGATTTTCCTCGTCACTTCCATGGTGAAAATATTTTCCACTGAATCCGAGATTAAATCTAAATCCCGGAACATACTGCCTTATCCTACTCTGCGTGGAAAGAAGAGCGTTAACATCATCCGATCGAAGTCTGATTCCTATAAAAAATAACCATGAGAATTCAGTGTACAAGACAAAAATAAAAAAAACTTTATTGGAAGGATTCATTTTATTCTGTATTATATTTATTTTGAAGGAGAAAATTTATGGAGGTTTTTTAAAAATTGTTATATCAACCGTTTGATTCCTAAAATATGCTACTGTCATAAGGATAGTTTCAGTTCTTTGATTATCTCTAATAATGAAGGAGTAGCTTGTTGGTCTTGTGGTTAGGACTCTCGCCTCGTGATCCAAAGATCGCAGGTTCAAATCTCACTCCAGACAAGCAAGTTAGTCCTATTTTCATAGCACAAGCATTTAGCTTAATTTGAAAATAGTAAGAATATTGATGTGACACGAATTCCGTGTTCGCATCTCTATTTTTTAAAAAAAAAATGAATCTTCAATAATGATTACAATTATGAGTATTTGAACAGAGAAAAACACTAAACTGATTAAAACATCTATTTTCATAGAGGAATCACATAACCTGTCAGGTCAAATTTATTCAAATCACAGAAAAATTTTAAAAAATAAAAAAAATAAAAAAAAAATAAAAAATGTAGTGTATGCATTGATAAACAATGAGATGTACCAAAACTGTTAAACAAAACAAAAATATGTCAAAGGATGATAAAATGGCACATTGAAAAAATACCCCAATATACAGTAACACCACGTTATTTAGAACCCCTTTAATTTAAAATTCTACATAATTCAAAGCTTTTCAAACACTTCAAGACCCAAATTGTCCATTTCATAATTAATCAACCCTGTTAATTCGAAAACCACGGTGATTTGAGGTGGGTAATTCGTGAACAAACAGGTCTTAATGAACGGATCAGTTACACTGAACTCAAGATACAGTTTTCAATTCTCAATCTAGTTCGCGCAAATTAAATTGAAAATTGAACGACTGAATTAGAGATCCAAAATGTCTGGAGACGGAAACATGAAAGATATGACGGATAATAAATTACGAGGCCACAACCGAGTCACGTGTTTATTGTTGAGAATAAAAGGGTCTTCGTACTGTCATCGCAAGCTTGGATCATAATATCATTATGATATTTGAGAATATATGTGAGAATACATGGAGGGTTAGCTGGACCTCGTCATCCCAAGAGGCGTAGTTTTCTGTATCACAAATCAACAGATCTACTAAAAGAA